>WBNQ01033812.1:0-28337 GCA_013401375.1 Spizella passerina | reverse complement strand
TGGGGGATGTACAGGTGTGAGCGCACCTGGCTGCCGCCTTGCCCCGGGGACGCGCTCCCCGCGGCGCAGGTGAGGAGGGACGGACAGGCCGCGGGGACTTTGAACCTCGGGCACAGAGCACGGGGGCACCGAGGGTCAAACATGGCACACACGCGGCAGCAGCAGCAGCCGGCCGACAAAGCAGAGCTGTCCCCGGCACCGGGAGGGAGCTGTGCCAGCCCCCGTGCCAATCCATGACCTAGAGCAGGCAGGAGGGTAACGTGAGGGAGCCCGCTCGGGGCTCTTCAGTGGGGCTGGGCCGGCTCCCCGTCAGACCAAAACCCAAAACCCTTCCTGGTGCTGCTGTGCTGTGTGGGGATGCTCCGGCTAAAGTGCTCCAGTCACTCAGAATGTGGTTTTGGGACAAAGTGGATGGGACGAGCAAGGAGCGGTGTGCCCTGCAGCAGAGCCCGTAGGTTTCTTACTCTCATCCTAGCGCCAGCCAGCAGAGCAGGGATGGCTGCCAGCTGGGCAGTCCTGGCCAGCGCTTTGCCTTGGCCGAAGTGCGAGTTGCAGCAGGATTGACAGAGCCAAGGGGCTCAGGGTGCAGAAATTCCTCTTTCCATGAGGGCAGCAGCCGCGGAGCCAGGCTTGGCTCTGTGGGATTCGTGCTGTTCTGATACTGAGGAAGACAGAGGGATCCAAAAGGCAGGAAATGGGACATTGGCAGGCTTGGCGTGAGAGTGTTAAACGGGAAAGACAGGCTGCAAAGAGAGGTGGGAAAGGGTAGGTGAGTCTGACTGGGGTCGGGTTAGTGAAGAAAAACAGAGGAGACCAACTGAGGACACGGCTGCGGGGGACAGGGAGAACGCCAGCATGCAGTAGGAGAGTGTAAGAGGGCAGAGTGCTGCAGTACAGGGAAAATGACAACGTTTGCTTTTCCTTCTAAATAACCAAAATAAATCATCAGAAGAAAGCAGGAGGCAAGAAAAGCAGCATCAGACAGGAGAGAGAGGACTTGGCTTTATTTCACGTCAGTTTCAGACAACATTGCAGGTCTGGTGCATCAGGATGGCTTTGTGTAAACTTCCCTTTTTGACCCCTGTTGGAGAAGATACTGCATATATACACGCACTACACTAGAGTAATCTAACAGCCAGGAATGGTCATTAACAATCCACTGAATTATAGTTTATCCGCAGTTATAATGCAGGAGAGAGTATCTTTATCCTAAGTCAGAATTTTGATTAAAATTTCTAATACCAAAACTCCTGTGCTGCCTTTTTTCCTTTTTTTTTAACCTTACTGGGTTTCCATGGCAAAGTTGGGGCTGCAGGAGTGGCTTCTATCAGAAGCTGCCAGAAGCTTTCCTTAAATCCAACAGAGGCAATGCCATCCAGGATGGACTCAATGCTGGCCAATGTGTTGGATAAGGGATTTTAAAAGGGAGAAAAGTTAGCACAAAGAAGGAATTGGGACCAGAGAATAACAGGAACTGGTGAGGGATCTCTCCCACAAGCCTGTCATTATATTTTCTCTCCCCTGAATGTTTGAGGAGGGGGAATCAGAGAGCAGCTTTGGTGGGCACCTGATGTCAGTGTCAACCCACCACAGAAGCCCCAATAATTCTGAGTCATTCTGGTTGGGTGTGAGTTATCACAGAACTTGCAATAAAGTCAGTTCCAGTGCAATTCCAAAGTCAAGCAAATAGGAGTTACTTAGTGTCATTGCACATTTAGGTCTGTGCAGAAGAGATTAAGCCCAGCTCTTGCTCTGGAGTCACTCATTGCCATAATGCTCTGGGGCAAGTCTTCCATTCTCCATCGGCTGCAAGAACTCATTGCATTTAGCTTCTAACTCCACCATGGCGAAACAGGCTTATCCACCTCAAATTAATAGTAACTTCATTGAATAAACATTATTATGGTTTGGATTTTGGGTCCTAAAAGCATCTGTGCTGAGTCAAACGAAATGCCTGTTTAGCCTAATATTCTGTCTGTCTCATGTCCCAACAGGAGCAGGTGCCAGGAAAGAGCTCAGGAGCCAGGCAGACATGGGCAGCTCCCCAGCTTCTTTCCTAACTCCAGCACCTGCATCCAGTGCTTGCCTGCAGAACCTGGGGGCTCAGAAAGCTCTTGCTCAAGGTGCTGTTTCCATCTCTAACTCCTCATGGATCTTTTCTGTGAACCTATCCAGACTAGAGCCCACACAGCTTCTATCACCCAGCAGGAACAAAGTGTTCCTAATGCTCATCTTACCTGAGCTGTGTATGAAGAATCACTTTCTTTTGTTTGTTGTGAACCCAGATCCCATTTCATTGATTTTCTTCAGTTCTTGCAATGGAAGAGACTGGGGTCAGCAGTGCAGCCTCCTGCAGTGCCAGCATTGATTTTGGACCAGTGGCCCAGGCCTTTGTCCAGGTAAGGATGTGAAAATACTCCAAGGACAGAAATGCAACAGCCTCTCTTAGCAACTAGTTCCCATATGCCTGTGGTGAAAATACTTCCATTATATCAAGTTAGGAACTCCCTGTTTCAATTTGTCACTGTTGTGATATGACCAGATCTTGAGTTGATGCATCGTGGTGCCTGAGGCATTAGCACATTATCACATACTCCTGCAAATTACAGAGAAATGCATTACTGGAAAAGCATATTTTCTTACTGTGACTTGCAGAGCTCCATTCCAAAATTAAAATCAAGATGAAAACTTAGTGTCTAGATTCATGAAAGTTCACAAGCTGACTTGTGGTTGCCTCATCAGGAGGTAGGTTTGTGAATNTTTTTTTTCAGGCTCTGGTTCTAGTCCTCCCTGGCTGATGCCAGACATTTTTCTATTACCTATCATTCATTGCACTCTAGAGGCACTGTCTGGAAGAAGCTATTTAGGGTAAAATTAGGACTTTAAGGCCACAATATCAGGAACTCAGCTAAAGGAAGTGAAATATGGTCTTCAACAAGGGTCTAATAAAAGCTAGGATATTTGAGGCTCCCTTTGTTGATAACTGGGTAATTCAGGGAGACATCATGAGGTCCCTGAACACTGCAAGTTTGAACTCATTTTTGACAGCTTTGTAGGAATATGTCACTAATATTCCTTGCTCTGTCTGCATCCTCTGGAACACTTTTTTTGATGACTTCATTAAAGTATGCCAAAATCTGTGTCTGCACTTTCATTGAAAGAGAGAATCACAGAAGGTTTAGGGTAGAAGGGATCTTAAAGATCACCTCATTCCAGTCCCCCTGGGGGACAGGGACACCTTTCACTAGACCTGGTTACTCAGGGCCCCATCCAGCCTGGCCTTGAACACTGCCAGGGATGGGGCATCCACAACTTCCCTAGGCAACCTGTGCCACTGGCTTACCACCTTCACAGTAAAGAATTTAATCCTAATATATATTCCAGACCTGTTCTCTTTCAGTATAAAACTATTACCCTTTCCCTACCACTCCATGCCCTTGCTGTTTCCAGAATAAACTCCATTAATATGAAGATCTTTTCTACCTCATCCCTTTCTTTTCAGCCCTTGCCCTGACAACCCAGCTTCACCCTGGCAGTGGCAACATCCCAATACTCTCATTTCCTCTTTTTTCCACTTCCATTACACACACCCCTACCCCTTACACCATTCAGGTTTGCATGTTTCCCTGCACTTTTTCAACTCTTCATATGCTATAACTTTTCAACAAAACATGGAGTAGGAATCTGCAAATAATGACGCTATATGAGGACCACAAAAAAAAGGTATCATTTCCTTCAGTCACAATTAGATCCAGTGTCTAAAAGGTTAGAGAATCACAGCTGGATTTCAGCATGGTGTGTACTCTAATGATCTATTTCCTATTTTTCAGAGAATTCAATACAATTGAATTTGATGATCTTAGAGGGCAAAAGCTGCTCCTATTTCAGGAAGCTTAAATGAGGTACAAAGCATAGAAAAGCCTGCTAGTTATGACTTTTTCATCCTGACCTGTATATTTTATAAAGCATAAGCACACTTATAAAAGGTGTGAGGCCAGACAGAGGCAGATCACTTGAAGAGTAATGAATCTGAATTATTAAATCCTGGTTAAGAAAGCTTATAAGCCATAATGCAAACCATGTATTCAGCCCTTTAGCTGCAAAACATGTATTATGCCTTTTAGCATGATTTTCCAGCTCTGCTTGGAACAGCTGAGAATTAAAATCATGAAAGGTTTCATGGTGAGACGGATTAATTTGCAAGACAATTTCAGAGCAGTTCATTGTCTGATTATACTGAAATATAGGTTGTGCTACCACATTGTTCTTCAGGATTGTGCAGTGTGATTCCCTTGTAGCAGTGGTAAGTGCTTAAGACACCAGAAATTAATACACTGAATCTTAGAGGTAGAAGAATGTATTAATCACACAGTAGAGGAAATAGGGAAGAGATCTTGGAGACTTTAGGCAAATCCACGTTCCTGGAAAATTTCCAATGCCGTTACTCTAAAACTGCAACTCTTTTTCAGGTTATGGAAGAACTACACTAAGGAATCACTGTGGTATATTTGTTCAAATTAGAAAACAACTTCAGCTGCTGGATTCTCAGACAGCATGGGGAAATGCCATCTCAGGAGAACAGTAACAACAGAACTCATCAGTTTGAAAAAAATGGCAACACACAGCTAGAGCCAGTGTCAGACTGTAGGATGAAGAAGCACTTAATGAAATAGATTGAACATGCAGAAAGATTTTTCCCAGTCTGAAGTCTTAAGATTGTTTAAAACATGAAGAGGACAAATTAAAAAGATTCAAGTCCAAGACTACACATTACCTTAGTGGGTAGGGAAAGCAAACAAGAAAACAAAAAGATCACTATTGTATTATTTTGAAACTAAAATATAGTTGATGAGATTTAATACATACCAATCAATTTTATTCCTTGTTCATCCATGTCAGAGTGAGTAGAAAACAGCTTGTTTTATGCCAAGATAAACTTAAAGATAGATGATACATAGAAATTTTCCCAAATGTAATGAGCAGTAAAGCAGCCTAAGTAGGAATGTCATGGTATTTCCCTAATCACCAATTTCTAAAGGCTGGCTCAGATAAAATTTCAGTCAGGGAAATTCTAAGTATACTTATTTTGTCTCAGGTCAGGAGCTATGAAAAGATGACCTCACAGGATCCATTTTAGTCTATATTTCTATGAAAAGAAATGCTAGTTCAAAATTTTAGAAATAATTTTTAGAAATAGATGGACATCAAAAATTGTCATCAGCTGATAGGTACCAAGGAGCACCTTTATTGAGTGGCCATCTAGTTGACAGGAAGAATTCAGGGCAACCTCTTGAATTTAAAGAGTTCTATCATTTACAAGGAGAGGAAGGACAATCCCTGATACAGTTAAGGAAGATAAGCAACTTGCACAATGGTACTACTGGTGACACGACTAAATATAGAGCACATACTTGTCCCTGATCTGGAGTGTTTTCTGTTGAACCACACAACCTACAGAAGCCAGGAGAGCTAGACAGAAGGAAGGGCTGCAAGAGGCACAAGAAATGTACAAAAATTTGGCACACCATCTGCAAGGCATCACCCATTTCCAGCCTAAGCACTTTCCAGGACACAATTAATATATATCTTAGTACAATGCCAAATAAACCTTGAGCAGAACAGAAAAGGTATTGTTGCCAATAGATTGTGTTTTACCTTTTCATAAGTGCTGACATTAAATGAAATATCTTTTACACTTTATGTACAGGGCAGTTTGTGCTGTGGGGAAAGTGATGGCAAAGTTTAGACAAAGTATGATTTTTGGAGCCTATTTTCCTTACAATAGACTTAAGTTTCCCTAAATTTGAAACTTGTGTCAGGCAACAGAATTCTAAGAGCACCAAAAGATAAATATAGCTGATAAAATAAGAAAGATTAAATAATGGTAAATCTATTGTTGAAGGAACTCCAAATACGGAAAAAGGAATTATTCATTTTCCTGGCCACTGGAAAGAATATAAACAAGTTCAAATTGTATCCCCAGTTCCTTTGAGGAAGATGTGGAGCATGACATTGTACAAGAATAGTTTGGAGGCTCACTGTGTCCCTGTGCAGCAGGATCTGACTGGAGACTGCACACAGGCACCAGCCCAGACCGTGACACTGCTGAGCAAGACAGATGGGAAAATGACATTGAGAAGGCAACACTGGTGCTGCATAACAAATCCAAACTTCTCCTTCCAAAGCATGCTGAACTCTGCTATGAGTAAAAAAAGGGTCATTGTCTTTAGTTAAAAGATTTTCTTTTCCAAACCACCATCAGTTTTCAAAAATATGTTCGCACTGAAAGTATCCTTTGTGAAATCCAGAAGACATCTTCAAAATAATTCTGTTTTCCTTACAAATGTCCTTCGTGTTTAGAGACATCTTACTGATTTACCTTCTAGATGCAAACATCTGAGTATATCTAATTACATCTCTCTCACCTGAATATCCATTTGCCCAAAAGAATTATATTCACAGAATCAAGTTATGCATGTCCCCTGAAATGCACAAAAATGCACACAAAAGCAAAAATGAATGAATGCATTCCCTAATTACTGTCAATTTACAATTTCCTGTCACACAAGCTTTATGATTACTATATTTAACATAGTCCCATCTCTTCATTTTCTCTCTTTTGCATTTCACAAAGTCTCAATAATTTACATACCCAGCACCTAGAATCCACACACTAGATTTTGATTTGGTAATCAAAAATTAAACTAAATCACAAATACTCATAATTTTGTCATGACAAGTCTTATCATTCTATACAGTGGTGGCAATAGTTAAATGTCTGCACAGTGCTCAAGTTATCTGTAGAAGGGAGAAGTACAAAAGAACAATTATGTGTCAAAGTCATGGGATCATTTCCAGAAATTTAACTTACATTGTATAATGAACACTTGAGGGTATTTTTCTTTTTTTTTTTTCCCTTGGCAAAGGACACTGTAAGCCTGGCAGCACTGAGAAACTCTCAGTTCTTCAATACTGATGTACCTGTGACTATCAACATTTGGTTTGTTTTAAAGTGAACACTTGGAATCAATTCCATATTTATGAACACAGACTTGCCGTCATCCCATGACATCTGAGTATGAAGAAATCCTTTTTTAAGAAAAGGGACAAATGCAAAGATAAATATCACTGATCCTTAAGACTAAACTCTTCAAAATTTTAAATCAAACTTTTAAATTTTCTGATGTTTCCTCAGGAATTATGCATTTGATTTCTTTCCCCAGTATGAGATACCTCACTTTATTCCCATCAAAGCTTTTTTCCCCCAGTTTTGAGTCCACTATTCCATGACTGGTATTACCCTTTTTCCAGCTCTTTTGGCAACTGCCATTTTTTGCATATTATAGTCAGGGCAAGCAGAATGTCACATATTCCCACTAGGACCATTCACTAGGACATTTTTTCTAATGAAATTTAAGACCTCTGAATTCACTTTCCAGGCTTCTCCCCTAAGTTTCCTCTCCGTTTGCTTTGGAAGACCCAACACTTCACCCTGGAGTTCCCAACAGTAGTAATAGAAACTAATCTGTTCAACAAGATGTTTTCAAATTTGAGTATGTCAAAGATAAAACAGATTTTCACCTCATTTTCCTTCATACATCCATGAATAGCTTGCTGCTACTCTGTAGATCAGTTACCCCACTTCTCTGCATACTAACAGCAATTCCCACCCAAGACTCCAGACAAGATTCCATTTTAGCATCTTCTGCCCTACCTTTCCAGAGATGGTACTTTCTCAGCAGGCTTGGAACTTGCCAAGGTCTCAGCCCTCTTCCTGAATAAGCTTTTGCCAGGCAGAACGATCTCCCAAAATCCTTGGTCTCCCAAATCCTTTTTCAAAGACCCCTTTGCAAAAGAATACAAGATATTGATTATTTGCTTGGCTCCAGAAGGAGGTAGCTGAGGGTTAATCATTCTCCTTCATTTTTCTGGCAACGTGGAGTGCAGATACCTCATCACAGCTTTCCAATATCCCACTTCTCTCCAGTTTCTTCCTGCTTTTTGTTACAATCCTTTTTGACAATCCTCCACATCTATTTTTGTTTCTTCCTATGATTGGGCTCAGGTCCTTCAGTGGTTTTCATTCCATAGTCTCCTGCTACACACCTGTACCCCTTCCACTTCTTGCTTCAATGATTTACAGCAGCAATCAGTTTCCAAAGGCAATGTGATAAACCATCTATATGTGAGCATGACAAAAACAGTAGCTATAGTAACAGGAAGGCTTTAAACAAAACTGAAAAAAAAAGAAAAAAAATCTGAGGGATATCACTCAACTGTTCCTCCATCCCAAAATATTGCACAGTTCCATGAATGTCCTCCTGTGTTCCTTTGCCTGATTGTATCTCCACCTAGCCCAAAACACAGTGAGATAAAAATAAAACTTTATTTTTCTTGGCTTCAGGAGGAAAAATAAATAAATAATCACACACAACAAAACTAGGAAAAGGTTGTCTCTTTCCCTGAAAGAAAAAGAAAAAAATACGGAGTTTTGGAGTTTGGAGTTTAAGTACAAATCCAGGACAGGCAGAAGTGTCACTATTCCAGCAGTAATGCCCTATGTTGACACCTGTGACCCATCTTGCTGTCACACAGAGCTGGAGATCCATTTCTGACAGTGCAGAACAGCACAGGTAGTTTAAAAACACAGGTACAAGGAAAAGAACCTTCTGTAGGTTCTTGAGCAGAACTCTTGAATCTGACTGAGCTGAGTCAAGGTAATAAAGAAAATGCTTTTTTTCTAAATCTCATATATTTTTCATTCCCTAGAACTTGTGTAGGTGGACTTCCACAGAAAAGACCAAAAGAGAGTCAGGGCCTCAGCTCGCTTGACCGCTCAAAAGGTCAGCAAGGTCAGCAAAACATTGTTCAGTAATTCAACACACTTATACCTGTGTCTAACCTTTTCATTCCTCTGTGTTAAAATGTGCATGTCAAAATAGATAAACAATACAGGGTTAATTCATACTGAAAAAACTTCATTATTTTATATAGATTAAAAGAAAATAAAATATCTTCATTTACTGCAGCATTACTTCCAAAAAGTTATTCTTTCTTATTTGATCCTTCTTTCCTTGAGGGAGTAGGACTATTCCATATATCTTTTAACACATACAAATGTGTTGCTCTTCTCAATAAAACCCACCTGAAATAGATTTCCTTTTAATCAGTGAAGTAAGCAGCCAAGCAAATCAAGAGAGACAATTATGTATTTCAGTAAGGAATAGCCTGATACTTGTCAAACTGTAATATTATTATACCTGATTCAATTTTACACATTGACATCTCTCCATTGTTATTGATTAATGGTTAAAGCTCTCTAAGGTTGTATAACAACACTGTTATAAATAACTTATATTATTTAGATACATAATGGATGTGATCTCTACAAATGATGAATTATATCCCCCTTCTTAATTACAGCATCCTCTGAAATCTAATTTAAATAGTAGCTAAGAAGATTAAATTCAAAAGCAAGAACAACAGCAAGGCAGTTTGCAAAATGATAAATTTATGGGGTTTTTCTCTCAGTGTTGTAGAGTTTTTCCACAGGATGTTTTGTAAAGTATCATATTTCTTGATATCTTATTAGATCACTGTAATCTGGATTTACATATTGATTCAATCAGCTTCAATGTCAATCAAGACATGAAAATTTAATAAAAAACAACTCTAATTGCTCCTCGGAGACTTTGCAGTAATTACTCCCATATCATATCAGTGAGGCAGATGTCTTTAACATGTTCTGGTGTTCAAGCATAACAATTGTACGTTTCTTTTGGGCACTGCAGACTCCTCAAATCAGCATCTCACTCACTGAGATGTTGAAGGCTGCCTTAACAACATATCACATAGGGGCTACAGTTGATAAAATTGAAGCTGTATTCTGTCAACAATAATTATGTGGGTGTTCTGCTCATTTCCTGCCATAGCTGTCCCATGGCAACAGCGTGAAAACAGCACTCGATTTTTAAACACATAAATGACTGCTTTGATGACACATTTCTGGCTCAGGTTTGGCCAAGGCACGGTGAAAACAAAGACTTTTTTGAGAAACTATCACAACTACTCCTATTATATGCAAATCTGTAGGGAATGTGCTAATTCCCGAGTGGCAGCTTTGCTGTAGCAGCGGCAGAATCGGCCCGAGGCATTTCCAGACTGACAGCAAGTCAGCATTTGCACTTCGGGCCATTCTCTCCACCCTCGGTGAATTTCACAAGGAATACCTCAGCCAAGGGCATTATTCCACTTAACCCTGCCTTTGGGGTTAAGGCAAACCAGATAAAATCACGCTAAAATTCCACATTTTATCAGAATTCTATCTGTCTGGAGAGCTGGAAAAACAGCTGTTGGTATTGATGATTTTGTCATATAAACTCTGGTACATGGTTATTTTGGTACATGGGAAATCAGCTTTGCAATTTTCAGTTTTAACTGTTTTGAGAATATTTACTTTTCTAAGATTATTTTAAGGCTTGTGAACCAAGAAGAGGTATTGCACAGACAGTTAATAAAGCAGTTACAACTTGAATTAGGATATTGCAGGTCTTACCCTTGGCTCTGTGAACATCTAAGCTCTGGTGTAATAAGACTTGATGGCAGGATCAAGTGCACCTACGACTCCAGCCTTTCAAATATCAGCTTCACTGAGAAAAGTAGCAAAAATTATACCATTATGGTTATTTTTTTTCCTATTATGAGCACCCCGACTAAACTTGCTTCATTTAAGTTGATACTAATGCAATGGGAAACATCTGGAGATTAACAAAGTGGACCAGATTCAGGCTGGATTTTTAGAAGGAACCATTTAATAACCCACCATATGTCCCTGGGAACATAATTTCTTTTCATTTTAACACTCTAAATGGATTTTAAGAACAAAATGTAGCACTAACAAAATGTAAAATCTATAGATACATGTATTTAAGATAAATCTATGATACAATTCAAAGAATAGAACAGTTTTTACGCTGGGGAAAGAAACATGACTAAGGCAACACATATTGTCAAGCTGTAAACTGGAGTATTAACAAAGCCCTGTGTGCCTAGAATGTCCAGAGTGAATCTTACACTAGCCACATATCAATTGTCTTTTGTATTGTCACATGGATGTAAAGGAAACCCCGAGTGTTTGCTATCAGCATCTGATTAACCACTGAATTCTAACCATAGTTTGGGAACAAAGAACAATTTTATTTGATGCCAACCATTGTCTGTGGCAGGGAAACAGCACAGTTTTCAGTAGAAGAGGATGAATTTTAATTCTGATAAGATGTGGGGATGAAATGCTAACTTAAGCCAAATGAATATTCATATAGGAAAGTGAAAATAGGTGTCAAGGACTTGCTGCACTTAAAGTCCTGGGTTACATGAAAACTGTACACCATTCAACAAAACAACAAGGTTTCTAATGATTACTTTCCCCATATAATTTATTCATCTATTCCAGAGCAGTGTTTCAGGGCTTAATGAGTATTTGTAAAGCTCTGACTGAAATGCACTCTCAAAATGCAAAACATTAGACCATTTACAAAGAATGAAGTAGTGTAGATTACTGGTTCAGAAAAGCCACTGCAGCTCATCAACATGTGCATTTAAAGGGTGTTTTACTTCACCAGGCCCCTGTTCACAGTCCTGTGCAGTTGAAAGGCTAAGTGTGCTTCCTGCCCACTGAATCCACTGTGATGGCCAGGGACAAAGGAAAAGTTGAGGAACTTTCTCTCTTCTCCTGTTTCACCCCATATCACCCATATTTTCCTGATATGAGGCAATCTCACATCACATCTCAAAGAACTACTTGGAGAATAAACAAGATGAAGTAGCAATGGAATGGTCTGGGTTGGAAGGGACCTTAAAGACCATCTCATTGCAATCCTCCCACCATGGGCAGGTGTCCCGTCCCTCAGCTGTTCCAATGGCTTGGAAAGGCTCAGGACGGCCTTGAGGCAGCCCACGCTCCAAAGGACGAAAGGAGTCTTCAGGTTTTTCGGTCTCCAGTGTTGTTTATTAATTTTTATNAAGAAGAAGAAGAAGAAGGACAGGACACGCCCTAATTCCTCCATCTTGTCCCCATAGAACCCCCCTGTACTGAGATTCTAAAACCTGTATTTCACACCATAATTAATCTATCCCTTCACCATTTATCCCCATGTGATCCTCCCATCCTCATACAGTTGTCACGTCCTGTGCAGGATCAAAGTCCACCCACCAAACACTTCTGGCGACGTTCCAGGACCTTCGAGCCCCCCAAGGGTTGTCTCGGTGACTCTGCACATCAGGACTGCTGTGCTGAGTCCCCACAGGCAGGGACACCTCCCACTAGACCAGATAGCTGCAAGTCCCATCCAACCTGACCTTGAACACTTCCAGGGATGGGACATCCACAGCTTCCCTGTTCCAGTGCCTCACCACCCTCACTGGGAAGAACTGAAGTCACCTCTAGTTCCTTGCATGGCTCTCTTTCTTCCTGGAAGATCAGAGTTCTGAATCAGAAATTCAGGAATTTCTCAGAGCTTTCTGACAGTCTCTGGCACAACAAATTCTATGAGCACACATGGCAAACAGGATGACCTCATGCTTCCATGTGCTGTCTGCTGGTTGATCTGATTCTGTTGCCCATTGCTGCAGTGCCACTGCACCTGTTACAGATGCTGTATGCCCTTTAAGCTAGATAAATGTCTATAGAAAAAAAAAAAAGAAAATTTCAAATGTTAATTTTCTTAAACTGTATTTTTTTCTTCTTTGTACACTGTGATAGTTGCTTTATCACTATTAATTAAATTTCATGGAACTCTAATGATGATAAAGAGTAGTCCCAGTAATTCTAAAGGAAATCCAAGACTTCATAAAACCAGATCTTGGTAGGAAGAGAGAAAGATCAGGCAAAATAAAGATTCTGGGATTAAGTAATCCTTCTTTCCACATTAACTAACTGTTGCCCAGACACTTTAATTCTGCATCATGCTGTTCACAATAAATGAGAAGTCAGGAAAGGCAAAATATTGGCTTTTAATATCTCACACCCTTCTGCCCATCAGTTCATCTCTCATCCACCTGTCAGTGGTGGTTATTTCTACTTTCTTACTTTCCTCATACACAGCCTCTACTGCATCTTAGGACACAGGAGAGGATATTTTATGTTTATATACATCAATGTCAATGTACAAACAAAAAATCAAGCTGTCAATGATTCATGGCATCCTCCTGGACAGAGAAGAACCCACATTATTGTTACATTCTTTTTATTAAATTAGCCAGCTTGGAAGTTTAATGTCAGTTTTTCTCATTAGCCAGGCACAATGACTAGTTTGGCTGAAATATCATCTAATAAGGGGTCAGTGGGGGGGACTGAACGAAAAAAAAATTAAAAGCAAAAAAAATTGTCCAGAAGAAACATGACTGAAATTCCAGATTATACCAATTTCCTCAGCAGTACTGTATATGCAGATAGTATTTATAGAAACCAGCATCTCTCAGAAATAGGCATTACATTAATTAAAATGTGTTGTAGCCTAAGATTACATTTTATTAATTCCTGTTTGCAAGAAGGTCATGTCTAATGATTTCCTCTTGGAGTTACTGGTATTAGCAATCAGACCATTAAAGATTTTGATTCTTGTTCTACTTGTGNCTGGAAGATCAGAGTTCTGAATCAGAAATTCAGGAATTTCTCAGAGCTTTCTGACAGTCTCTGGCACAACAAATTCTATGAGCACACATGGCAAACAGGATGACCTCATGCTTCCATGTGCTGTCTGCTGGTTGATGTGATTCTGTTGCCCATTGCTGCAGTGCCACTGCACCTGTTACAGATGCTGTATGCCCTTTAAGCTAGATAAATGTCTATAGAAAAAAAAAAAAGAAAATTTCAAATGTTAATTTTCTTAAACTGTATTTTTTTCTTCTTTGTACACTGTGATAGTTGCTTTATCACTATTAATTAAATTTCATGGAACTCTAATGATGATAAAGAGTAGTCCCAGTAATTCTAAAGGAAATCCAAGACTTCATAAAACCAGATCTTGGTAGGAAGAGAGAAAGATCAGGCAAAATAAAGATTCTGGGATTAAGTAATCCTTCTTTCCACATTAACTAACTGTTGCCCAGACACTTTAATTCTGCATCATGCTGTTCACAATAAATGAGAAGTCAGGAAAGGCAAAATATTGGCTTTTAATATCTCACACCCTTCTGCCCATCAGTTCATCTCTCATCCACCTGTCAGTGGTGGTTATTTCTACTTTCTTACTTTCCTCATACACAGCCTCTACTGCATCTTAGGACACAGGAGAGGATATTTTATGTTTATATACATCAATGTCAATGTACAAACAAAAAATCAAGCTGTCAATGATTCATGGCATCCTCCTGGACAGAGAAGAACCCACATTATTGTTACATTCTTTTTATTAAATTAGCCAGCTTGGAAGTTTAATGTCAGTTTTTCTCATTAGCCAGGCACAATGACTAGTTTGGCTGAAATATCATCTAATAAGGGGTTAGTGGGGGGGACTGAACAAAAAAAAAATTAAAAGCAAAAAAAATTGTCCAGAAGAAACATGACTGAAATTCCAGATTATACCAATTTCCTCAGCAGTACTGTATATGCAGATAGTATTTATAGAAACCAGCATCTCTCAGAAATAGGCATTACATTAATTAAAATGTGTTGTAGCCTAAGATTACATTTTATTAATTCCTGTTTGCAAGAAGGTCATGTCTAATGATTTCCTCTTGGAGTTACTGGTATTAGCAATCAGACCATTAAAGATTTTGATTCTTGTTCTACTTGTGAAATTACTCAGATTCTTGCCAAAACAAGTGCCAATTCCCTTACCTTTTGGTGTTCTTTTTAAGTTTTTGCCCCAGTGGGATTTTCTTTTTCTTGAGGGAAAACAGCTGCACATACAACATCAGGAATTGTAATTAATTTTGCATCAGTCCAGAAGAAAAGCCATGTGTTCAGACAACCAGGATACTCCAGCATTCCAAATACCCAGGATAAATTACTGTAACAGACCAATACTGTTCTCAATTGCATTATCACTGCATTCAATGCACAATTGCAATTGTGCTTTACAGCTGGCACCAATAGACAATTCCTCGTGAATAATCAATGTTGATTTACACTGTAAATTAAAGCATTCATGACATTTTACAGAAAATCACGTATGCAAAGTTCTGATGAATGAGATATGAATTAAACAATAACCATTTCCTTCACTTTAATGCCTTAGGGAATGGGAACATCTTGACCACTGTCAAAAGGATGTGTTGAAATCACATCTTCTAAAGTATTTTGTAAGCATGCAGAAACTCTAAAGAGAGCATCAGAGTGGTTAGATGGACAGGCAGAGGCACAAAGAAATGTGACATACTTGTCTGTTCCAATAAAAGGCAGTTTGGTTTGTCCTGAATCTGTTCAGAATACACCAGTGTCTAACATCACTAGGAGCACTAGCATATGACACACAGCACATTCCACCCTTCTAAGTAATATTAATATAAGTTTCAAACCCTTCTAAGTAGTGTTAATTAATCACATTACTGACCTGACTTCACAGAGGGATTGAACTGGAGGCAGTTAACCAATTAAACACGAGTGGTCAGTGCTGTGGAAAATGGGGCAGGAATTTTGGAACTTCACACCTATTTTGCACACCCTGAAGATTACTCAGTTCAATTCCTCTGAATTTTGGGCAATGTGAGCACCTGTGATTGAATATGGTGATTGAAAGCATCTTGTGGGACTGACACATGCTGAGGTTCTGTGTCCAGAGTTCATTCTTGTGGGTGCTTTTAAAGATGCAGCCTCCTCGTGTTCAAACACAAGCTCAGCTGTCCCTGGTGATCAGTGCAATATATTGGCACAAGAAGTGCAAATGCCTTTAATCATGTCTCACCTGGGGTGACTGAAAGCAAAGAGCAGGTACAGTATGAACAGTGAGGAAAGGGCTTTCAGACAGGTAAGGGAGACCAGGAAAATGCAGCTCCTCCCTAACACAATAAGGATCAGAACAGATCTCCAGCATTCTTTGGATTTTGCCGGTTTTACATGTCCTGAATTTGTTCTACAATGTAAAAATTCTCTTGTTTTGACATTTGCCTAAGCAAGAACATAATTTCTAGTACCTGCTTTTGACTCCTGCAGGAAAGTCTCTCAGAGAGAGTAGCTGTCATCTGAAGAGGCAGCAGATCAGTGTCAGAAAACTTGTTGAACAACTTCCTGCATTCCTGTTCCCTAAAGAAATGAGTTCTGAAAGGTTTCTTCAAGGAACAAGGAAGACTGTTGCATACCAACAGTCACATGCAATGTTTTCTAGAAAATTTTAAGCTTGAGCATCTACTAAGGTTTTATTCACATAAAGAAATCTCAATGTAACTAAATTCATTTAGCAACTTTCTTGGTAAAGGGCTATACTCCTGCTGTGAGAGCATGTCAGTTTATTCAGACAGTCTGAAAACCCAGATGTGATGTTTTTACCAGCAGCAAGGGCACAGGACTGAGGAGGAGCTGTGCAATCTGCAGCTGAGGCAAGCTGAGGGCACAGCTCCAGCTTGTTACCAGTCCCACATGGCCAAAGTGCCCTTGCCAGCAGCACAGCAACAGTGAAAAGATTTGAGGAGCTAAACAGCATCTCCTCTTTATCTGCAAGCAAAAGAAAAAAGTTGTGGTTCTTTCCCCAAGCTTCTAGTTTGGGTTTTCTCAGTCCTTGCAGGTGACATGAAGCACTCAAACATTTCTCTCATCTCACCTGCTATCCCCTTCCTTCCTCCCCTAACCTGACCTAAGTAAACCCCGGCTCCAGACCTGACCCATACTTTGAAGCATCCTCCAAAAACAACGCAGTTGCAAAATGTACAATTGCTATCTGCAGTCTATTCTACAAAGCTTTGATAACATAGTTTGCCAGATAAGAATGTGAAAAGAAATCCATATCTTACATGGCTACATTGGCAAAATGACAGAATATTTTGTTGCCTTACTTGGTGGCTTTCAGAGAAGCAAGGAAATAAGCCCACTAGAAAAACCTGCCTGTGTGACATGCTGTATCTTCCATATGGCCCTCTGCTATCCTGGTGCACCAGCACAGGCAAACCAATAATACTTGCAAGTGTGAGATGTGCAGGTTTCATAACAGCATTCCAGTGGGAGTCATTGTAAGCAGTTTTAGGACAGAACTTGTCAGGTTTGGGAAAGAGACTGAGCGCCGTTGCACCTGTGACAGCAGAAGGCTGGATGCAATGACCCAACAGGCCCTACATTTCAAAGTAAAAAAAACCCAAACAACTGAAGTCCTGGAAAAAAAAGAGCCAAGCCTCAGAAAGAACAACAGCAGAGCAAAAGTAGTTACACATTAGCCAGCACACGTGCTCCTGTGTGGCTTCCGTGCCTGAGGAGAACATGAGCCAGCAGGGCTGTGGCAGCCACTGACACGTCAGAGCTCCTTTGCCACACAGAATAAAAATATATTACAAAGCAAGAAAGGAAAAAAGATGTTAAAAAGCAGCCTTTCTCCATCCCCTCCCTGTTTCTCAGACACCCAGCAATCTTTGAGAAAGAGGGAGAAGGGAAAAAATATTTTCAGAGGTGGCAATGCATCTGCAATTCCTAGCAGGAAGCAAACTGAGCAGGCTACAGTGACCACAGGGACCTGAATTGCACCCAAGGTGCTACTGACAGTGTGCCATGAAAACATGTGCTGGGAGATCAGTCCTATTTGGAAGAGTATAAAGAGACAGGAGAGACAAAAAGCAAGAAAAGGTATGGAAAGTAACTTGTCCAAAGGGTGAGTCAACATTCAGAGCAAAAGCAGCTTCCTGAGTGTGCCTAAGGCCAATGCCCTGTCCTTCCTGCCTGGGAACCTTTCTGTCTGGCTTCACTGCCTTTCACCTCCAGCTCTTCAAACAAAAACTGTCCAGGTCTACTTCAGCAGGTTTTGGTGGGTCTCAGGACCCAGGGGTAGGTGCAGAACAACACCGAGCCTCTGAGCCAAGGAGCAACACATGGCTCATTCTGCACAGCGTGTAACATCAACCAGCCTTTCTAGGAAGGGGGGGCTCACAGATCCCCAGCCAAGAATTGCACAGCAAAGTATTTCACAGGCCTGCAGGTGGGAAAGGGAAGAGAAAAATGGATTCATTCTAAGAATCCTAAAAACTGCTTGCAGATTTGGGAAATTCTGCTAAGCGGGGAGGAGCTTCTTGCTTTGAAAGAAGCAATATCTCTGCTGTTTCACCTGGAAAGGGAACCCACCTCCTTGATGGCCTTCTGCAACCTGCTTAACATTTCCACTGAATGAGATTTCAAATCTCAGGCTGAAAAGAATTGTATGCAACTTTTATAGCTGAATTAAGACCACCTACAATTGCTAGTATCTCTGAAGGGGGTAACACTATTCCACTGTGTGTAGGAAAGAAATTTAGCTGTAAAAGAATGGATACACTGTGGATTACTTGTGAAGTTTGTTTGTGCTTTACTAACATTGCTTTGCAAAACAGTCTGGTTTACATTTGGTGGCATTTTTTAAGAATATTATTGGCATAAGTGTTTAGTATACCCCTGCCAAAAAAAACACAACAGAAAATTAACATGCAAGGCAAAGAGCAAAAGACCAATTCAAATCCCCTTGAGATTTTCTTAGGAATCAAAAGCCACTTGGAGTAAACATTTGCCAGCTCAACAGTTTGAAATGTCCCATACACATCTCTCTAATAGCCTCTGTAATAATTGACAGAGCACAATACCTAGAAAAGATGCCAGCACATCACAAATATGAGGCTGTTGATAGGATTAAGCATTATCCTGTCTCACCAATGAATAAAGAAAATTATCCTGTCTCACCAATGGATAAAGAAAATAAGAAATGGGACTGTGTAGTGTTGAATAGCACTAAGATACACTTATGACAAGCTTTCCATGTTTTTTGTGCACGACAGAGCTTCACAGAGAAGGTCATGCATGAATTCTGAAAAAATGGCATTATTACTGAGGAATGCCAGGCAAAGCAGGAAATAATCTTTAATTAATTTGTGAGGAACTTTCATTTGGCAGACACAGTCCGCCAAATAAAGACAGAACAGTAGCTTTCTTATTAAGCTGATAAAATCGACCAAAAGTGAAGAAATCCCATAGTCAAAAGGCATTAGAACAATGTGTTTTTACTAGAAGATGTAATAGTAATCCACAGGGAATCCTGGCAATGCTCACTGGGTTTTTTCTCCTGAAATCAAAGGTATTTCTGACAGAAAAAAGAACAAATCTTTGCATTTTCTGCTTTTCTAGATTTTGACTCCATATTTGATCTCAGGCAGAGTAAAATGCAAGCAGATTCAAACTTATTCATTAATTCTAACAATGCAAAGTGCTGCACTTTGTCTTTTCTTATCACTATTATTGTCTCTGTAACTTCATTTCCAATTGCCACCTCCATCTCCCACCGGCTTGCCCAGGTATTAAGAGATATTTTTGTCATTTGTAAAATGCTGGGGAAACTCGTGATAATAGGCACTTCATAAACGTCAGGTGTTATTTTAGTGAAACTGGGACAAACTGCTAGTTTCAAACATAATTGGCTACAATGGCAAAAACTGGAGCATCCACAGAAAACTGGGCCACGGTACGTGTGAGGTGCTAATATTTATCCTAATTTGGCAGCTTTGTCTCAGTTCATAGGAGTTCACCCCTATGCACTGAGGTGTGTGAGCAAAAGAGCGTTAAAAGAATTTTATCTTTATTTGAAAGTGCTTCCTGGGAACAGGAAGCAATTCAGCGAATCAATGTGTTTGTTTTTCACATCCACAAGCCAAAATTTAAATCTCACTTAAGCCTAAAGGGAAACAAGTTGGGCGATTTCAGCGTAATCCCTTCAGAAATGTATTCTCTTCACAGGAACACTGCTCAGCACAGTAGCAGCTCTGTGCAGGAGAAGCCTCACACTGAAACATTAGAACTGCTACAGTTTAGGTTAGGAGGGAGAGTCTTTGTTGGCAGCCTTTATAACAATATCCTATATAAATTCATAAATAATCTTAGCATATTGACATCCTGGAAAGGAAATATGGAAACTTGCCTCGGAGCTGCGTGCATTAATCTTCATTCTATCCTGTGCTGGCATCTTTCCCAGTTTCCTATGCCCAAAGTTCACAATGTCTGTTTTCAAAGGAACACACTGACCCTTATAGAGAAGAGCCCAGAAAGCCTGATTTGCTACTAGTTTTAATTTTTATATCCTCTTTTCCTAAAACAAGTAGGTTCTGAAGCGCAGCTTCTAATGAGCCAACAGAAAACAGACTTAATGTGAAAAAATTTGGCATGCAAATCTGATGACTAAGGAATGTGGTTTGATCACACCACCAGGCCTTACAGAGAGAGAATAAAGCAGCAGTATTCCATGGAGCTGCAGCTCATGGTCCAGTCTCACTAACATGGACCAACACTGGCAAACAGCTCTTTACCACGGGCTCTGAGCAGCTATGCAGGAGCTGGGCCCAGGGAAAATCTCAACAATGTTTTCAGTCTGCAAACTCCTTGCCATGGCCAGCAGTGATTTTGCCTTTGTGAAGCAAATTTTAGACTCCATGAACCCCCCCTGAGTGAGGGCGGGAGAGGTGAGATCAGAGCCAAGCAGCTGATTGATAGCTGCAGTGCAGACACACTCGTAAAGAAGTTCCTGGAAAAATAAAGTACTGTATGCTGTGAGACAAGGAGGTTCAAGGATTTCTCTGCAACTTCACTCTTCCAGGAAACTGCCACAGCTAAATACTTCTAGTGGATATGCAGATTGACTGGCAAAATAGGGCTCATGGAGCCATCAGGAAAACACCCTCCCTCTTGGTGAGACAGGCTGACAGGATAACAGCCATGGCACCTGTTTCACGTGTGGGTCTCTACCACGGCTTCAGGAGCCTGGAGTTCACCCCTCTTCTCAACAGAACATGAGCACACCATCAAATCTCATTGCAAACCTCTGATTTTTCTGCTTCCCTTAAAAGTCAAGAGTCCTGGCACCTGGGTTTGGCAGGAGACTGCCCTGGTGTTGCTGTCCTAGTGCTCAAAGCCCCCAGCTCCCCCTCTGCTAAGTGGAAACCCATGCAGTGCTCAGTGTCCTACCAACACCTGCACTCCTTGCATCTCCTTGGAACCCCTGGCAAAAGGAACAGGGCTTGCTGAGGGGTCCTGGGGAGAAGATGTGCTTGTCATGCTCTCCCACTGAAGAGGCTGTGTCACCAACTCAAGGGGACATGCAACACAAAGCCTGGTTTTGGGGTGTGTATACAAATCTACAGGGACACCTGACATGGTATCTATCACTATGCCTACCTCTGACTACCCCAAAATGTCTTTCCAAGATCTTACTTTTCCCTTAACGGTGATGGTGGTAATTCATTTTGGGTTACAATGAATACATAGTTTCCATACTAATCAGCTCCAAGGTCAGCAAAGAATACTGCCTGCTGTTCTTGCTTATCTAAGCTAATTTATTGAAATTAAGTTAGTTTACCTGCTGACCTCTATGAAAAGCATTCAGGGTATTCCTCAACAATCCATGACACTAGTCTCTGGGAAAATCAGCAGCAGGAGATAAGACTAATACCTTCTAAAACCTTTCTAAGCAAAGCTCCCCTGTAGCAAGGTTGTTACCCTATAGCTCCTGTCATATACAGCACATACTGTGCTAATGGAGATGCAACACTAGCAGAGATTCTAGGTCAAGTTTCACACACTTCCAGCACAGCTACCATGGATTTAGGCTGGGAAATTTGAAAGAAAAGTTTGTCCCTCACTGATACAGTGAGGATATGAGGACAGTGTGAGATGACTGCCTAAATTAAACACAATGCAATTTTTATGCACTGGAGATCAAGAATACCTTTGTTTCCAACATTTTGAAGTTTTCCCTCTGATGCACGCTCATAATTCCCACTGATATCTACAATACAATCCAAGCCTTAATTCTCATTATCCTGGCACACTGCTCCCAGTGACAAATGACAGAAGACAACAATAAAAGGGACATTATTAAAGCAGGTAAAACTTCCCACAAGAGTAAATCTTGAAATATGTATGTTAGATGAATGGACATAGAAACCATTCACCTGAGGTTGCCTTTATTACTCAACTAAAAAGATATCCAGGAAAAAGATATCTAGGAAAAAGATATTTCCATTGCTTTGGCACAAGGCACAGCCTGCATTTGCTCCCTGAACACATTTTTATACAAACACCAGGGGCTGGTCTAGCCAAAGTTTCTCCCCCTGTGGCTGACACAATTTGCAATTTGGCTTTCTCAGCTGTGCCTAGGAAAGCAAAGACACCACACCCAGGCAGCTCCTTGCACCTCTCCTGCTCCTCCTCCCACCCTGCTGGAGCTGCTGCACAAAGGACAAGCAGCCAGGGCAGGCTCAGCACAGAGAGCTCCATGCTGAAGGCATTTGCCAGCAAAGCCCAATGCCTGTGAAGCCTCTGGTGTTATGAAATAAAGGAATCACAGCACAGTACACATCCCTGCATTTTGGGCATTGTTTGGCATGGGACATACAGCACAGTATCACCAATCTGCATCTTCAGACCCGGGTCAGTCCCTACAACTAACAGAAGCAGCTTAGAAATATTTTGATTTTTAAAAAGTCTTTGTTTTCTGATCCTTGGTGTTTTCCAGCCTTGGGTTCACACTCCTGAGACCCTAATCACCCTCAGGAGAACTGTAAGCATTTCATTTTCAGACAAAATCTGGCAGCTTGGCCTAATCCCATGACTCAAGGCTGCTAAAAGAAAAAGGGGGCGGGGGCAAGGAGAAGAGTATTAAATGTATAATAAAGCATGAAAACTACCAATATCCGATTCAGAATTGAATTCTACAAAGGTAGCAGCCAAAATTATTCAATTTCTAAGAACTATTCTAACACGGCAGAAAGCAAAACTTAATAAAATCGCTTAGGTTTGCATTTTACTTGCAAACTTTCTGGCAGGGTGAAAGGCCAGGCAGAGACCTTTACTTAAACTGTCACTTGACCTTTTTTTGGAACATCTTTGTTACTGAAGGACTGAAATTTTGCAGCAGTGAAGTTTCAGTGCATGGGAATGGGAAGCAAGGGCAAAGGGAAGAACATACAGACAGAAGCTCATGGAAGAGCTGCCAAACACAAGCAGAGTAGCTCCAGGATTTATTTCACTCTGCTTTCATCCCAGCCATGCAACAAAGCAGAGGAAGGATATCTTATGATTGAACACTGGCCTGGAACATCTGAGTTCAGTTCCCAAATATTTCATAAAGTTTCAGACTCAGTTGTCATCTTACAAATATACAAAGGAAAATAATGTTTCCTTTCCTGCACTCTTGTTCTGTCCTTTTTCTTCATATTGTGAATCTGCCTCTAAATTGATATGAGCCACTTAGCAAAAGGAAGCTCTGATTTCAGCAGGGGCCTGTAGCTGCTCTAACAGCAAATCATATTCTGAACCAAATCTCACCTCAAACCTTTGCAAAAAGTTCAGCTCAGGATCTGCCTTTAGGAGCAGGAACATTTTGCTGTAAACAGCCTCTGAGCCAATTGTGAGCAGATATCCCACAGTTCAGACTCTAGCAACCTTTAGCTTTTTAGACTAAAATACTTAAAGAATCTAAAAATACAGTGTGACATAAATCACACTGCCTAAAATTCTACTTTCCCTCCCCTCAAATTTAATGCCTTTTATTCTGAAAAGGAAAAATGGCAAAAGCAACAATGGAAGGGTGATTATTAATCTTTGATCCTGAGTCACTTTCTCTTACAGAGCCCTATTCTTCACCTCAGGAAGTGTGATACAGGAGCACTCCCACAGCCTGATTAAAGGTCCAGGTATGGGGTCACACAATGCATAAAGGGAGCTGCAGAGTTTCAGAGAGCAATGTGTATTTAATGTGTGACTAAAGGCAGGCACGATAAAGAAGGCAATAATGAACATTCCTAATGATTGCCATAGCTGTGAAACTGCCACAGAACTGTTTGAGGTAATTGTGGTGAGAAATTGAGTTGTTTGCTAAAAAAGAAATGGTCAATTCTGTTTTCCAGAGTGCTAGCCTGGGTGATTACAAAACAGAACTTGCTGGGAATGCCAACTTGCTGGAAAATGGCAGTGTGCCCTCCTCAACTGAAAACAGCCAAAGGGACCTAGGTTTTACTGGCTCACCCGAAAGCTGAGGAATTAGAATTGAAAACAAGCCGGGTGAGGTAGCTAACAACTGGGATTTCAGGTTTGTCAGCAAAGAGATGCCTCAGAGAAGGGTCAGAGGTTACACCTGGAGATTTAGAAGATAATGACAGAGTTCAGACAGGCATCAAACCCATCTGGTCCCTCAGAAAGCAAATTGTCATGAAGTCCAGTTCTGAAAAGAACAACTTGGCTTAAGATGCAAAGTTCATTACTTCTTAAGGAAGATGTTCATCCCAGCTCTCCCTTCTTAAATGAAGAATTAGAAGAAATATTAAAAAAAAAAAAATCAAAGTCAGATTTTTTTTAAAAGCCCTCAAACAATCCAGTTGTTCCAGGAGCCCCACACAATCCCAGGTGACTGAAACACCAACCCACCTGCAAGCTCTTACTCCTACTCCCTGTAAAGATTACTTTTATGGCAACAACTTCCCTACGAGGGAATTGCAGCTCTCTGAAAAGCACTGAAATTGCAGATGACAACAAAATTGTCTGTCTCAGAGAGCAGGCAGTGCAGGGAGAGCAGCAGACTCGCAGCCAGCCCACTTTGGGAATGGCATCCCAGCCCCGCCGGCCCGCATTGGGCAGGAGCCTCTCTTTTCACCAACACAAAGGAGGACGTGTGAGCATGAAATCCACTTTGAGCACTGCTCACAGAGTTGAGTCTAAAGACTGCTCTGGCCTGGCCACCATGAGGAGCTGCATTTTGGTGTTCACACTGTCAGAAAACACCTTTTTTCTCAACCCCCTCCTTCTACCATTCATTGGATTTTTATGTTCTAACTCGCTTTAGGAATCCAGTTTAAGAACTTGATTCTCAGTATCTAGAATTTATAGTTTCCAAAAGGGAGAGAGCTGTAAGGATTACAGGAAATCAGGAGATTTACTATTAATCTACCAGTCTCTCAAGATTTCTGCATCTTTGGCCAGACACAAAAAAGCAACTTTCTTTTGTGAGGTCATAATTTACACTCAAGTGTAACACTACCAAATTTTTAAGGTGGTAACTGGCAAGAACTGGCAAAACACAAACAAACTAACATAATATTTCATATTCATTTTACTAGATCGAACATCAATTCAGGCTGTTTCAAGAATTCTGCTCAGTTTGTCAGCTGATGAGCAACCTTATAACTAATCTAAACACAAAGGCTTAATCTAAACATAAAAGCTCACCCACCTACTCTGTCAACAAAGTGGGGTTTTGTATCTCCCAAAGAAATTTTGATTAGACAAAACATAAAGAAAGAGTTTCCAACTATTTAGTAACAGAAACTATTAAATAGCATACACTTTTCATTCAAACCTGGATTTAGTGAAAGACATTCTGGAGAGTCCTAAAGTATGAAATTACACTGGCTATCAGATATAATGTGGGCTGTTGTGCTGACAACTGTATATGAGCAGGAGAAAAAAAAGATTTTGTGACCTTGTTTCTGCATGTACCTGTGAAAAAAAACCCAACAACAAAAACCAAACAAATCCTAAACAACCTCTATTTGTGAGGGCTCGTGAAAAGCTATAGATCCATAAAGCTCTGCAGTCCTTTGTCTCATCTTGCTGCATATTAGGGATATATTTCACATTCAGATTTGACTTACAGCAGTAAGCAGCCAGTACAGTTCATGCCCTGTGTGACTCACAGATTGTAGTCAAATACACTGTTTCACAAAAGGGGTGTCAAGGACACTCATCAGCATTCTAGAAAAAACCAGAACCCTCTCTGATAATTCAGGCACTAAAATCCCCATGCATTTTGTAACATCATTACTTAGAGAACTGAAGACACTAATGGCTACCAAAGATGAAGCACAGATATTTCACTATGGTGGCTCTGCATTATGTTATTCTTAACCTTTCCTATTTTTCAGTTTCTAAAAAAGCTGCTGCATCCATCTACTGTACTGGAAAATTCAGTGGCATGAATGGTTCTAAATTTAGGATGCAGGACACTGCAGCTGCGATAGCATTTCGGAAGTGGAAGACATAGTGGGTACATGACATATTTAGATAAGAGAACTATTTTTAGTCAAAATGAAGCTCAGTTTTGGCTACTTTAGCAAGTGCACTAATTTGGCTAATCAGTTCAGATAGACTTTATCCCAGCTTCCATTCTCACCTACAAGGTACTGCATGCACACTGTGACCCCTTCTCCCTATTTTTCTTTTAAAAAACAATGGGTAAAGCAGGAGAAAAGTAATCATAAACTTGTCACATGCATTTCTGCTACCCCTTCCTAAGCATCCAGTGGCAGATACTTGGAGAAAGGCCAGCGACCTGTCTAGACCACTACACTCTGATGTAGTACAGCCATGCTCTCCTCTCACCCAACTGATGTTGTTGGTCTCCTCCAAATGGAACAAATTATCTGCTGATCCATTTCTGCTAAGTTCAGCATTTTATTGCACCAAAAGAGAGTGCAGTCTACTATCACTCTTCTACTCACTTTAAGCTTAAAATGTTGCTCCATGACTGGATCATTTTTCATCTCTTTTAAACCCCATAGCAACTTCTCCCCATTTACATCCTTTTCCCCTTTAAACACATCTTGTCTTCAGAGTAATCCATCCTGCTTTCTTAAGCCTGAGCCTGGCTTCTGTAGGATCTCAATTTGACACATACTTGCCATGTCATTTTTAGATAGCAAGCTCTCCATCACATGCAAACAGATCATTGACAGCCACAGAGTGAAGTGGCAGTTTTAAAATCAGAGTCCAGGCTTTCAAGTCAAGAACTATCAGGCACATACTTAAAAAAATTTAGTATTGGCTTTTATTGACAGAAAAATGTTTTTAATACATTTCAGTGAAAATCAGTGATTTGGTCAAGGCTGAAAGCAGTTATAATTTGTAATATTGAGACAGATTTTCATAACCAAGCTGTGCACAAATTTAGGTTAACTATTTCCAGACTAATCCATACCAAGCTTCTCAACAAAAACTTTTTTTTTCATTTTTTGAGGAGAAATTGGCAGTCATATGTTTCAAGTACTGCTGCAGCTCTGGTCTCCAACCAGCAAAGTATAGGTGCAGTGAATCTAATAATTGTTTCATATCACTGGGATTTTGGCATCTGCAGCAGAGCAGTAGATTTGTGCTTCTCCAGAAGCACAGAGCTCAGCAGACTTGGTTATGTGTTTAAAAATGAATCTGGGTGCTATGGAGCCTTACCCAGCACTCAATATCTACTGAGAATTCCCAGTCTGTGGCTCCACAGAGGTTGGAGTCAGCTCTGGAAATCATAGAATGGCTTGGGTTGGAATGGACCTTAAAGATCATCCTATTCCAAGCCCCTGCCATGTGCAGGGACGCCTCCCACTACTATCCCAGGATGGTCAGAGCCCCATCCAGCCTGGCCTTGGACGCTGCCAGGGATGGGCCATCCACAGCTGCTCTGGGCAACCTGTGCCACTGCCTCACCACTCTCACAGTAAAGAATTTTTTCCTAACATATAATTTAAACCTGCTCTTTCCGTTTGAAGCCATTCCCTGCTGTCCTGTGACTAGATGCCCTTGTAAATAGTCCGTCTCCATCTTTCCTGTAGGCCACCCTACCCAAATACACACACATGACCAGATTAATCTCTCAGACAGACCAACTAAACAGCACTGTTTTCAATGGAGTCACACTGGAAGGGGAAAAAAAAGAGGAAAAAACATATTTAGATTATCAGCAGTATGATGAAATTTTCAACTCCTTGAAATTTTCCAGAGCCCACAGTCATATCAATGATGCCTTTAAGAAACTCAAATCTCAATACCAGAAATTAGGCCCCATTCATTATTTTTATCCCTTAATCCTGCTGAGCTCCCAGAAGATTTGTTGTGCTGCATTTGAATTTCTCTTGCAGCATTTCAGTGTGCAGTATTTTGATGGAAGAGTTCCATTACCCGAGGCAAATTCTGCCAGCTTATCACACCAACACTGCTCTCTTGTGGCAGACACTTCAAGGGAATGCTCTACACACAATTTAGCCAATACAATCCAGTGGGATAAGGGTATTTAAAAAGCCCCCACCGATAAAAATGGATGCCCACACATTTGATAGATAAAACAGACAAAAAGCAACTTCAGATCATTAAGTTTGTCTTACTGGATATGAAATATTCAGGTGCCCATCCTCATGTCTCTGTCATTGCC
>WBNQ01033810.1:1775-30491 GCA_013401375.1 Spizella passerina | reverse complement strand
GAGCCGCGGGACCGGGGGCAGTGCTGGGCTCTGCCGGGAGCGGGGATAGCGCTGTCCGGAGCCGCCTCAGGACCCGGGAGCAGCGGGGATGGCGCTGCCCTGTGTCCTCAGCCCGGCAGCGCTGCCCGGAGCCACCTCAGGCGCGGGGACCGAGAGCAGCGCACGGGAAGGGACCGGACCCGGACCCCGCTCCCGTCCGCCGCGCAGCCGGCCTTACCTGCGGGCGAGACCAGCTCGCCTTCGCTGAGCTCCGCCGAGTCCGAGTCCATGCTGCCGGCTCCGCGGGGCCGCGGCTGGCAGGCAGGAGCAGTGCCCGGCGCGGGGAGCGCTGCCCGCTCCCGCCCCGCCGCAGCGGCCGCCCCGCCGAGCGCCATTGGCTGCGGGCGCGGCGGGGCCGGGCGCAGCCGGGGCGGAGGCAGCGGGGGCGCGGCCGGGGAGCGGCTCCTGCCCCGCTCCGGCGCGAGTTGGGCTGCACGGCCCGGGACAGCGCCCCAGGCAGCGCTGCCGAGCGCGGAAATACCGAAATGACCGTCCTGTGCATTGCCATCGCATCTCCCGTCTGTCTTTTCCATCATCACTCTTCTTGTGGGCATCTCCCCTGAGCTTCAGTCGCCTTGTCTCTTTTCCCTGGTTCTGTCTCCTTTACGATAAGTGTCCTCAAAAACTAGAGAGGAAGCCAATGGGCAAGTGCCAGTTCTTGTTGGGTTTTAGTGCACAGAAGAATAATGAAAGTCTGAATTCTGTTGCTTCCTGATTATATGTTTTTCTGAGGGAGACAGTGCAATATCTGGTAAATGGCCATGCCCTTAGATTGTTTTGAAGTAAAAACTGGTGTAAGTTAGATTCTGCAGACTTTGCTTCTGTTGTACAAGCTACTACAGTCATGAGCCATCCCTTAATTCAGAGGGATGAGGTTCAGCTCTGAAGTTAGTCAGATCTTACCCTTTGCTTCTATTCATTTCTAGCTTTTCTTCTGTTATAGACCAAATCTGAGTTGAATTCTAGCACAAAGATCTCAGGAAAGTAGTAGTAAAAAGTACTTTTTGAACTGGGAACAAAATGCTGTCCTAAAACAGGCCTTAGAGATCTGATGGATCCATGGCTATGTCACATGCTAGAAGCTGCCTGGGGCCTTCAGCATTCACCTGCAGCATGCTGAAGCTCCAGCCAGAGGTTTATGCTTGTAGCTGTAGACCACAGCTTGAGTCTGGAATTCTCTCCCCAAAACCACACACCCTTGTTGCTGGAAAAATCCATGTCTGGATGCTGCTTTCAGGCTGCATGTAGAAAATTATCTATTGCATCAGATCAAGCTTGACACTCTTGACAAGTGTGAAGACTTTTTCTTAACATAGAGCATGAGATTAAAAAAAAAGTATTTCTTTTAACTTGAAGGGCTCTGTCAAATTCTTTCTAGGGATGGCTTATCTTGTGCAAAATGAAGCCCATTTTATGTTCTAAGGTTGCTTCCCTGCCTTCAAGTCAGGTTGAGCCTGAAGAGACAAAAGACCTCAAACTTTCTGACCCTGGAATGCACACAGTGCTATGGTCAGTTTAGACACAAAAACTTCAACTTCTGGAGTGAAAAGTTAATTCTCAAGTAATTTGAGACATCGCTGTCATAACCTGAGCCCATGCTGTTAAGACACTTAGGGTTTTATTCCATGAAAATGAATTCTGACTTTTGTTTGTAGATGTTTTCATTAAGTTTAAAATGACATTCTAAATGCCGCTGAACATAATTTCATAAATTAGTATCATTAGAAAAATCTAAAGCAAAGAGTCTAGGATTCTGTTATGAAAAGCCAAGGCAAAATTTGACTGCAGAATATGTGGGGAATCTACAGTGGCGATATAAACAACATAGCAACAGAAAAAATGTAGCAACAGAAAAGTCCCAATATTATATTACAGGAATAATCCTAGATGCCACACCAAGCAGAGAATCTGAGAGCTGAAAGGATTTTAGTCTCTGTCATTCTCTTTTTGTTATTGTTGTTCTTGTTTGCATTTATGGTTGTCAAAAGCAACCTAAATCACCTCCCTAAAAAGCACAGTTTAGTAAGAAGAGCAAGTTTGTATTTTAGTACAATTAATGAATTTTGTGGACTGTCTTCAATTGCTAGAAACTAATGATAATTTCTGACCTGGACAAATTCTGACTATTTAAAGGCAATAGCTGTAATCAGATAAGCAGAGGAACACGGTGGTTTTTTGAAGGGATGAATCCAGCTCTGTCAGTGGCAAAGGGGGCTGCCTCTGCAGTGAATTTTGGGTCATGCATGGGGCTGATACAATGCAGCTGTGGATGCCTTTCCGAGGTGTGTTCCATCCACTGGCCTTATCCTATTTTCTGTGTGGGATTTTTTTCTTAGTGAATAGCCTTTGCTATGATTGGAATTAAATGTTAAGGTCTTGAATAGTCCTACTTCTCTGCTACTGATCTTAGTTCAGTTAGCAGAAGGAAAACTTATTTTTCATGATCCTCTGCAAGATGGAAGTCTTAGCATGGAATACTTAGAAAAAAAGATCCAAGCCCCACTTATTTTAATTCCTGTCAGTTTTTTATCCTTGTGTAAGCACACTAATAAATGTAATGATGGTAATGGTATAACTCAATCAATATTGTATCGCGTCATGCTTGCCATACATACATTGGGTATTCTCATTACTCTGCTGTAATTACTTGCTACTTGACAGTAAATTCTGCCTCAAGATTACTTTCCCTTTTTACTACTGCTAACCATAAAGCAGTTAGAAAAGTTTTCAGCTGTAACAGAATGAGCATATTGTTTCATTTCAAAGCATATGGTTAGAATTCAGGCTTTTTTCCTCTGTGTTCTCTGCCCAGCGCAGTCCCGCACTTGGTTTAACATGTGACCTGGAAAATTCCATATGCTTAGAGCTCTGAACTTCATAGTTTCCACTCCATACAACGCTGGTGCAGAGAAAAGCACAAAAAGTTTATTAACAGCAAATAAGCACTTATCTAGATGCCTGTTCAATGAATCTCCACATGGAGAAAGCTGGCATTTCATCATTTATGTTTTGCATTTGGTACAAATAGAGCAATTACATATTCATTGTTATTGACTGAATCTCTGTGACTGTAGCTCTGCAACTGCTTCCTTTATTCCTTCCTAAAGACTGGAATGTTTTTTCTCAGGGGCCAGTTAATATATTTGTCTATAAATCTCTTCCAATAGGATGTAGCAAGGGAGCCAGTAACGTTGGAGCTGCCCCCTGTAATCCCAGTTATATGATGCTACATCTCTGTGTGGCTCCTCCATTCACATTTCAGCTGCATCTGGTCTTGATCTTCATTCCATATGGAACGTAGCTGAAACCCTCCTCTGCCCACTCATTGTGTGAGTGCTGGAGATGTGCCTATGACAGCTTTTAGGACTCATGCTTTTGCAGTGTTCTATTGGCAAATCACACTTGCATGCTCACACAAATACAATTTCATTGTATTCTAAATGCCTAGAGTGTCCAGCTACCATTCCATCCATGCCTTACATTTATCCTTAGAGGCCTGCTGTGAAATCAAGATAGTAATATTTTTCTTTTTTATAGTGAAATGAGCTACTGAAAAACTGTGTTTTAAAGTCCAATGTAGAGCACAGACTTTCACCTGAATCCCATGAGCTGTAGCTGAACTGCCCATTTGTCCCTTTCTGCTGAATGAAAGGCTGGTAAGCTGCCTCTGGTTTGCTACTCAAGCTTTCCCCCTTGAAACTGAGCCTTCAAACCTATGATAGAACACAGTCTCTTTTCTTTCCACTGTTACATCTAACAGAACCCCTCCTACCATCTTTGTGTTTGACTTGTCTCCTTTACACTGTCCAGACAGGTGTGTAGGATTGTATATTCCTCTCAGTTTTAAATGTAAAAATGCAAGGTTATATTTTTTACTCACAAATTATTTCTTTATTTAAATTTATCTACCCTGGGTTGTACTGTTTCTAAACTTGTTGAGTAATATTTTGTTACACTGTTTTATTGTCTTTCATACATGTTAAGGAACTTTTTGGATCTGACCATTTCTGAGACTCTCTGGCAGTGACACTCTAGCCTAACAATGCCAAGCACCATTGCTACTGAATGAATTAACCAGAGCAGCATCTCCACAGGCTGACACGCTTTTGCAATGTGCTTTAGCAGGTCTTAAATTTTTTTCCCAATTTCTTTCTGGTGTATCTGTATATATTTCATGAAGAAAACTACCCCACACCATTATTGCCAGAACATGAATAATTGGTGTTAGTAGATTCTCTGTCAACAGTTTTGTCATGTTGGCAGCTTGGACTCTTGCTGGTGTTTGGAAGCAGATCAGCATGCACTGCAGATATCAGATATACATCTTGTGTGCACTGCTAGGAGATTTTCATTGCAATCATGCATCTATTGTGATCTGCAAACAGTCTGATTTGATTTGGAGTTCAAATGATGAACAAGATGTCTGTGTTATTTAATTCTTTCTCGTGGGCCAGTAGGCATTCAAAGATTGAGATTTTTGTGACACATGATGTAGGCAGTGCTTGTACATCCTGTGTTGAGAGGATAAATATGGAAGAGTTCAGTATTTCCTGTTCCCTCCCTTTTTAAGTAACTGGAAGAGATGGGGAGCATCAGTTCTGGGTACCTACCATAGCATGGACATATTTTTAGCCATTGGTCTTCTGAATTATGTTCTGCCTCTGGTGCTGACTTCCTAAAGCAGAGCTGAGGAAGCAGTCACAGGCTGGGACTGCAGCCTGCTGCTGCTGTGAGCCTGTGCTGTTTGCAATGCCAGATCTGAAGACTGAGGCTGAATTTCACTCCTATCATCTCAATGCCTTGGAAGCTGCTCTCCAGAGATTTTAATTCCAAGTGAAATAAAGTGAAAAAGCAAAGTAGTAACTTATCCCATTTCCTCTTAGCTTGTAGAAACAAGACTCCTATGGGAACTGAACAGCAGAAATGTTCATGCACACTTTTGGCCATGAGGATGTTGTTACTTTTCTGTTCAGTTTTAGTAGGATTTTGCCTGTAGAGTAAGGCTTTCTGTATTAAACTCTAAATTGGATTGCCTGGGCAGTTCATTATTTTCTACTACTTTAGTGGTATTGGGTTTATTTTCTCACAGATACTTGACCACTACTTTGTGTGAGATGGTGATTTATCCTGATTTATCCTGTGCTTAGCAAGAATCAACTCTTCTAAGTTATAGATGCAATTACCTGTACATTGGCAAACTCTTGAATTCGTAAACTGGCTTTTTAAGTGATTAAATAAATGAAAGCTACTTTTCAAATTGAAAAACCACCTGCTAATTCTGTTGGTGGGAAATTTATTTTGAGGACTTTCTGCATGAAAATTTTATTGTTTAAACAATAACTCTTTTTGAAGAAGGATTTAGGCATTATAAGTAACTATCAGGGCTTTAAAATAATTTTACTTGCTATTTTAAATTTCATTATAGATAGGAAACTAAAAATAGTAAAGGATAAATTTTTGCTTTCTCTGTTCTGGGAGTGGGAAAATAAATTTTACAGAATTTTTTCTCAAGGGGATCACTGTGAACTCTAGGATAAACCAGGGGATTTTCTTCTGTTTTATTCCTATTCTGATGCTGTCTGGGGAAAGCAGGTGGACAGCTGCCAGTCTAAACCTTTTCCCTTTCTGCCATTTTCTTTGGAAATTATTTTTAATTCTTGTGGTGGTCCCTGAAGTTATTTCAAAATATGTCTCATTCCTTAGTTTTCACATGTTATTGAGTTATGCCCTTCAGTACAAGGGCTGATTATCCTGTGGCTGCATTTAAGCCTTTGACCTTGCCTAACATGCAAATTAAACACAGTTAGGCCAGCAGTGCCTTTTTCTGAGCTGTGTTTCAGGAAGCTTTGAGGCAGTTTTATGCTTCTAGCCTGGAAGATGGGTCATCCTTGTTTTCATCCCTGATTTCAAATTGTGTGTAGGAGGATTCCACAACTTCACCATACTCTGAGAAAGCAGAGAAAATTGTGTTGCTAGGAAACCATGGAGGATCTATACTGTACTGTCTTTCCAGAATGTTTATAGGTAGCATCAGTTACTTAATTAACTTCTCTAATCCTGTTCTTTATGCTAACATCCACTTTTTATAGTCATGCTGTTTGTTACATGCTTCTGTAGCCTAGAAAATGCTTTCTTGCTGTGGTTATTTCTGTATAGCTTTATTTAACACACAAACCCCAACTTCCCTAGCATTTCAAATTAGGCTGTGTTTGGAAAGCTGTTATTTATTCACATAATAATGATTTATTTATTCACATAATAATGATGCCTATGCATCCTGATTTATTAGAGCAGGTAGGTCACACTTTCCCACAAAAGACAAATGCTGAAATCCACAGAGCTGCACCTTTTGTGTAGAACTTTAATAAATTGGATATTATCAGGACAAGTTGAAGCATTCAGTGTTTTGCAGCTGACTGGATCTGGATGCTTCTTTACATTTGGTGCTGACTCTGACTTTGCAGCCATGAGTGGTGCCTGCACACTGGCCAGGTGACAGAACCCATGATGAGGATTTCAGCCCAGGAGTGCTACAGCTGTGGCTGAGAGGGTGATGCAGCAGCTGGGGTTGGCCTTGGGGCAGAGTTTCTGCTAAGAGGTGTAGCACCCCTTGAGCTAAAGGGAATCCTGATCTCTGAGAGGCAATCAGAGAGGCAGCAATCAATATTTTGTGGAGCAATTCACTCACATCCACAAATGGATCAGGATGCTCAAATGGCAGAATGTTAATATGCTCATTTGTGGTTTCTGTGGAGCTTGATGTGATTTTTGGAACAGCATGGAAACATCATCTTCATCTGACTGTGTGGGCATTACTTCATGACCATCTCTAATAGCATGGCAGAAAGCACTCTGCTGCCCACCTATCTATAAATAACTAAATATCATCAACCCAGGAATAAAATTGCATTTTATGGGTAGTCTTGGGAACATGTAACATAGGCAATTAGATTACATGTAGTCCTACAACAGTTCCACTAAAGGGAATGAAATTACTTAGAAACTTGCTGTCCAGGCCACTTGCAGGTGAATTATTTCTCTCGCACACCCATAAATACGATATATGAGGAACTTGAATTCAACTTGGACAATGCAAATCTGTCTTTAGATAAGATCTAGGGACTTTATTGTTTCTAATGAAATTTTTGGATTGTAGATCTTGGGTCCTTATTTGCAGCTAAGACAAAAGACTTAAGACATTCTTTTAATATTGTTGGAATCAGTACTGCAGGATGTCTCAGCCTAATAATATCTATTCAACAATTTTATGTGAATTCTACCTATTTCCAGTACAGAATCACTAAGGTTGAAGAAGTCTTCAAGATTGAGTCCAACCTTTGGTTAAACACCATCAGCACTGAAGTGCCACATCCAGCTGTTTCCCTGCTGCTACAGCTGTTTGTATGAGGGGTCATGGTTACTGTTTATGCTCTTAGGAAAAATAAATACTAATCTGAAGGAAGGAAAAAATACCTCGAATTTCTGCCTTTCATTGCTGCTCCATGCTTAGGACATAGAATAGAGAGTGGGAGTTTGGGACAGAGCTGCTGTGGGAAGAATTCACATTGTGGTGCTTGAAGTCTCAGATTTTCACTGCATGATGGACTCCCTTTGCTCTTCCAGTGCTTTATATTTCAGAGACATGCAGAGAAAAGTAGCTGGCAAAAACAAGATTATGCAATGCATAATGCAGTAGTGCTGCATTTAACTGGTGTAGTGTGTGTGGCTGCCAATGAGGCTGTAAAGGTGCTTGGGATCACAGGACAGTCCAGGCTGGAAAGCATCTCAGGGCATTTACCAGTCAAACCTCAGAGGATACAGCACCAATCTGCAGGGCATCTTCCCTCTTAGTTTGTTATGCACCTATAAAAGACAAAAAAAATTAAAGAATTAAACCAAAAACGGAGGGTAGGAGAGAATCCAGATCCATTATCTGAAAGCACTTTAGAGCCAAAGATGATAACCCAATCATTCCTATAACAACTGTTTCTACCAAGGTTTTTGTCATATTAAAATGGCAGTGTCTGGGTATTTGAGAAGAATGCCAAGTAAAGATTGAATCATGAGGGAGGCTGAGCATTTCCCTCATTTTCAGCAAAACAGGTGGAAGTGCTCAGCATCTCCCAGGAAGCACTGAGCACCACAAGGGGTTGGAAATGCCAGGGAAGCTGAGTTTTGGTGTGGAGGGTGCTGGAGTGGGATGATCAGATGAGCAGCACGTGGTGCAAAACCTGAGGAGGAGACAGCTCTAGGTGTTTTGGAATGTGAGAATCCAAACCCTCTCTGTTGTGCAGGGCTGAGAGGCCCAGCTCCTTCCTGAGAGCAAAGTGAGGGAACAGATTGGTGCTGGTGTCCATGGGTGGGTTGTGTAACACCACTCAGCTCCCATCAAGGGTTCAGGGAGCAGCTGAGTCACTGCAGAGACTCATTGAGAGAGCACAAGCCCAGGGGCAGAGCAGTGGCTGCAGCAGGTGTTACAAGGAAAGAGTCTGCAGAAGCACAGAAAATCATCCCAAAGTCAGTGAACTGAAATGCTGCAGGGGATCATCAGGGATACTGAGGCAAGCATGCTCCTTCCTGAGATTAAAGAAAGTTTCCCAGCATTTTGAAGGGTAATGAACCCTGATTGAACCCAATAAAGGATGATAAATCACACCCAGAGAACACCAGTCTGGCTAAATGAGACCACATAACCCTAAACAGAACATTCAGAGCCTCATTAGAGCCAACCAGGTGCCATGAAGTTATTGGTCTACTGAGAATTTAGAGAGAAGGATCTATAGTAGTAGCTGATATCATTCTGGAGATAAATATCTTATCTGGGGTAAAACTGAGCCTGGCTACTCGTGATTTTACTGAAGGACAGCATTCTTTGTTCTAATGAGTTCTAGGGATTTAAGAGGTCTGATAAGAGTTTAGCACTGAAGGAGGAAAGGATCCTGTGATGTTGCTGTCATCTCACAGCATCATACAATAGCAATGAGGACTGAGTCAAATATCCACAGCTGGGGCACAGTTGCAGCTAAATTTTGGTTTGAGGTCCTGGAACTGTTAGGAGGGGAAATCCTTAGTTAACTGGTTATGTAACTTGTAAAATTTTTAAACTATGCATAGATTTAAGAGGTAGAAATGAAAATAAATATAAGTAGTACAAGGATATCTACAGTTATCACTACAAAGCATCCAGGACCACACTGACCACTAGCTGAACCTGCTTTGGGATAACTGCCTCAATTTCAGAAATGCACTTTAATTCTTTAAAGTGAGATGCTATTGAAAAAATGCTATTTGAAAAGGCAATCTCACACAGCACTGGACAAAGTGTATGTGGGTTGGATTTAAGCAGTCCATTTTCTGTATCCTACTAATGTGCTGTGATAAAATGAATCCTGAAATACCTTGTATTATGACTCATCTGATATTAAGATGTGTCAGTGTTCATAAACAATGCTGTTCATCTTCTGTGTGTGTGCATGTGTAAGAGGTGTAGGTGGAAGCTGAAGTTTTAGTTGTGATGACTCAGCCTTTATACACTGTTTCTCTTATTTCTGATTTATGAAGAAATTCTCTTCTTTCCTGTGCACTTAGATGGGTGAGGTTCAAGGGCTCAGTGAGGAATGTAATAAGTTCATTTCCTGGAACAATCCTGAGATTTTTATGTCTCGGATATTTGACTATTGAAAATTCCATCTTCTGTCCCAGGCAGCCATCTAGATTTTGGCCCTCATTTCTTCATTCCCTTTCTTTGTGATCCCCTTGAGTTAATGGAGAAATTTCACCTACCCTCTTCTCTGTTGGATTCTATATGTTACTGCTAAAGTGGTTTTGTGGGTAAAGGTTTTAAAGAGAAATATGCCTTTCATGAATTTCATATTCTCATTTTGTTATCTTGCCAGACTATTTGATAAGCAGTGACCAATTAGAATACACTGAAGAATGTTTATGCAAAAATTAGGGAAACAAAGTTTTGGTGGTGATTTAGGTCTTGGTTGGTAAAGAGATGAAATAGGCTCTTCAACTTTCCACCGTGCTGGGGGCTTTTTGTTTGTTTTGTTTTTAAATGAGAATTTGTATCATTAAAAGTATTATGCTCTGTAATTTGCATAATCTATCGGGTGATAAAATCTCCTTAAACAGAGTGTGGAAAAGGCGAGTTGTTCAGTAGCAGGGCTGGGCTCAGGCAGTGATTTTCAGCGGGAGCCGCAGGCGCTCAGCGCAGCCGGCAGATGGAGGGGCTGCTCCGAGCCCTGCTCGCCCGGCAGGCGCATCCCGCTGCCACAGAGCTCCTGCACTCTCCGTGCTTCGGGTTTCTTACAAAGCAAGAACCTCTGCTGCAAAAAATGGACCCTATCTGTTCTTCTTTTTAAGCTATCTTTTCTTTACATCTATGATTTTGTGCCATCTCTTTTCACATCTCTCATTTTGTGACTTTTAAAGCTTTATGGATGGTGATGGCATGTAGAAATTGGGTGATCATTACAAAGGCAGGACATAAATACATGTATGTGGGAGTGGAGGGAAGAGGTGTGGAAGAGCTGAATGCGTTTCTTTTTAGCATCATGAAAACTCAAAGGTCCATAATAGAAATAGGCCTACCAGTCTCAATATATTGCAATGATGTGTTATAACCTAATGAGAGGTTATGAGGCTGCAGGAGCATTCTAAGTGCATAAATATACATAGTAGTTGCAGTTCTCCTATGGCTGCTGAGTTCAGATGTTGTTCTGGAACTTCTCAAAAACTTTGTTGCATCTGGTCAAGTGGATGCAATATTACTGATAGAGTAATCCCTTTGTTTAGGGCAGGTTCAACCTGAGACTTTCTCTCTTTATTTTGTTACTCCTGTGTACTAAAGCCACTTCAGTACCAAACCTGTGGCAGCCTAGGGAGTCCCAGGAGCAGGAGGGCAAGGGGCAGTTGTGCCAGGGAGGTTGGAATGGTATCCCATGTTCTCTGCCAAGTTCTGCTGTGTCCTGATCCCCTGCACTTTGGGGAATAGGGGCACCAGTAACAGAAGCAAGCTGTTTGTGGCCCCCCAAGTTTTCCCCTTGTCTATTCCACAATGGGTTTGCTGGACCATCTCCCTCTGTTTCTTTGGAGCTGGTCAGCCAACACAGCGGGGCTTTTCCCCGGCTGCCTGCCATCTGCCATCTCCTCCTTTTGTTTCCCTTTAGAAGCTTACTCCTGTGAGGCACTGGGAGTCTGCCATGAAATCCTAAACAGTCCTGTTTCCTGCTGATGTTTAGGAAAAATCATTGCTGGCCATCAGTGAAGAGAGTTTAGCATATCCAGAGAAGGGGCAGTGACTTGTAAAAGCAGCAAGGGCAGCCCTGCTTGAGCCATGTCTCTCAGAGCCTTGTAATGATGTCCTAATGAATATTTATCATTATTTGTGATACCCTATTTTCAGCAGTTTGTATTCTAGTAACAGCTGACAAAATGTTCGTTTTGGTTTGTAATGAAATTGTTTTAGCTGCTCATTATGGTGGGGATGTCACTCCCCTACCATTGTGTCTGCCATTATAACCCAGCTGGATTATTGGCAGGCTAGCAGGGTTAAAGGCATATCTATCTGAGAAGCTTCTTGTCAGGATGAGGTTCTCTGAGTGGAAATGTTAACTCCTTGTACTGTGCATTTATTTGGTAGCAGTGGGGGTTTTTGGTTTTGTTTTTAGCATTAAAAGCATCTTCCAAAACTTCCCAAATTTAAGTGGCAACCACTAAAATCGAACTCCCTCAGTAAGAAGCAACACAGAAATGTTCACTGATAAAGTAAATTAAATTGAGTTAGACTCTTATAGTTTTGTCAGTTGAAGTTGTCAATATTACAAGTATTGCAGTAAGGAATGCTTGCTGGATGTGTGCCACAAGAAAGCTGTGTGTACTGTTTGGCAAAGTGTGATTAGGTAGTGATTTATTTTGAGCAATAACCAAGCCCTTGGCTCATGTGTCAGGCACTGTGCATTCTTTTCTGTATCCTTATCATTAGGCCAATCCAGAAATCCAGAGGCTGATTCCTGTAACATGGACAAGGCATGTGGATGGGTTTTTTGTGCATGTATTCCTTCTTTCACTGCAAATGCCAGCTGACACAGAAGCTGTGTATCTGAGCAGTCCAAGGAAAGCTGGTTTGGAAGCCAGGACCTTTAATTTCTTTCCTGTCCATGTCCATTAACCATGGTCCAAGTGATGCATTAATAATAAACCCTGAACCTACTGAAAGTGGCACACAGCCTTGGGTTTCAGCTACCATGCAATTATTCCAGATCTCATCAGTGAAAATAATTTATAATTTTACAATTACATTTAGGAATCTGGTCTAAATCTTCCAAGTGTTTTTTGATTGTTTTCCCAGATTTAAGTCTTAGAACATCCCATATTGGTCTGGAAACCTCTTCACACTCTTCTTTTTCCAGCTATGAAACCTACATGGAAGTGCTCTCTAGGCTGAAGACAAACTTTTGCCAACAGAGAGAACAGCTTTAAATAAACAGTTTTGTGGGATTTCTGTTTCCCTTTTGTCAAATAATGCTGCAGTCCTGAGGATGCTTGGTTTAGGCAAGTGACATTTTGATAAAAAGTGACTTTATTAAAAATTGACATTCAGCTCTAACCTAATTCTGTATGATGGATTAAACCTTTTTTTATCCTTTTTATCATAAGATTCTTTGCACTGTTAATTTTGAAGATTCAGACAAATCTGGTCTTAGTCTTACTACATAAACTGAAGTTCATTTATGTTGGAGTGGAAAAGGAATCTGGATGATTGTTTCTCCCTTTGGGAAATCTCCCTTCCACTAAAAACTGATAACAAATGGGTCTGATGCTGCTGTAGAAAAGTGTACTGCAGTTGGGTTTTCTCTCTTAAAAACAAACTGAAGTGATTTGGATCTTCACTGTTCACAAATTCTGGACTTAGCAGAAGGAAACATCTCCTCTTTGTATGGTATGGCACAGAGCATTAAGGGATAAGTTTGTCATGCAGTACATATCACACCACATCTGGTTTCTCCTTACATCCTCAGCTTGGAAATGGATGTTCAGATGGTACCATAATGAGAGAGCTGTGCTGGCATTTTAATTTTTAAAAAGCACATTCTAGAATTCTTAAAGCAGGAACATCCTATCAAAATTGTTGTCTGAGTTCTTGTAACAGCGTGTAGAAAGTGTTAATAATGTAACACAGCACACAAGAACAGATGTCCCATGGCAGAGTTGAAACAAAATTGGAAGAAATTAACACCCAGTTTGATAATGCACAGCAATGGAAACTTTGATCTGCATATGGGGGCTCGAGCTTGGATGCTTGCAACCCCTCCCCTTCATTATTGAACAAAGAGGAAAATAGGAACACAATAAAAATAGAAACTGATAAAGAAAGCTCAGTCAGTGCATTCATTTTTATCCTGGAGCAGAATTTCATTTACTGATCCATTTTCTTTGCATAAATACCAATGAATTGGACTCACCTTTAATCTCTGAAGCCTAACTCTTAATTGCATAGATTCTGTCTATAAAAGGCATGAAGCATTATCCCAGTTCCAGAACATTGTTGCTTTGATCTTTTCCTGAACCATCATGTCATATGAGGCTGTTTGAATTCAACCAACTTGGAAATTTAAGGTGTTTAGATAAGTGATTTCAGGTGTGACTTGTCAAATTTAAAGTGGAGATAAAGAAATACTGTGAATAAAGTTCACAGTATCCAGTTTCTGAAAAATTGGATGTGAATGTTACATGTGGTAACCCTGTAAATTTGCAGGGTTTTGTCCTCCTCACAGTTCAGAAATCTGTATACATATTTAATAGCCAAATCTCATTTTCCTTATTCAGTCTTGAGCTCCTGGGTCAGCAATGTTTCAGGACAATGCTTAAGAGAGGGTGCCACAATCAGTCCCTTTTATGTGAAAATCTTTAACTTTTTTGTTGTTTTGTTGTTTCATTTTGTTTTGCGTTTTTAAACTGTATATTCTGAAGAGATGATGAGCCAGTGACCATTTACAGGTGAGGACTGTCTGAAATGCAAGAGAACTTTCTTACATAAATGTTATTTAATCACATGAATGAACCAAATATGTATTGCTGAATTAGTCCCAACTCAGCAAACATTTTGCTGCCCAGCAAGGACTGACAGTTAGCATTATTAGTTTTGGCTGCTTTATCAGAATGGTTGTTGAATATCATTCCTTTTTAGCTCTTAGGCAAGGAAGGGTGATTAGTAGGCATATTTATCTTTGGCAGTCTATATCAGAATTTTCCACTTTGATTCAGAGGTTTTGGATTTTCTGACTGTTGATCTGAGAAGCTTTCCCACTAGGCTGGTAGATGGGAAGGTGCTGTGGTAACTCGATAATGACTGACCAGTTTTGGATTATTTTAGGATTATTCAGAATGGAAAATACAGTTTTACTACCTTTTAAAAATATATATTTTTGAAAGATTTGTCTTTTAACAAGATTTTTTAGAGTTTAACCCTGCAGTCTCTCAAAAATGGCTTCTTTCTGTAAGTGCCAAAAATTAGCTATTTTTTGTTTTCATCCTGAAAGCCATAGATCAATTTCATCAATCAATTTAATTCTGTGCCTCTGTTTTTCCAATTCTGATAAAACTCAATTATCAAAAGATGCAATACTCTTTTACAGCAGTTGTATTAATTAGACTCTGTTCAGCATGTAATCAGCCTGAGTACTTCAGTGCTTTCAGTTTGACAATTCCCTACAGTCCTGCAGAGATTGTGGAGCTATGTCAGCATCATTTTGCATATTTTACATTGTCTCAAGGAAGTTTCAAATTTTACCTTTTCAGCACTTTAGCAAATTTCCCTGGGAAAAAAATATTCCCCATTATTGAAACTTTCTTTGACTACAGGGCAAAATATCACAACAGAAATACATGGGAAGGTGATAGAGAGAAACTCTTGCTGGCTATACATGTATTTCAACAAGATTTTCTTTAGTCTAATAAATCAGTTTTGTGTATTTAACTGGTCTTGTCAACTGGTTTGTGTAGAATTTTACATCCAGATTGAGCAAACCACACCTGAGATTTAAGCAAAATAAAATTTATCTCACATGCTGCAATGGTGGGACAATTGTCTGAGGTTTGCTGTGAGACAAATGATTTTTGAGCTGTCAAACAGCAGCTTTGTTGGAAAGCAGGAGAAAGGAGTAGTTTGAGAAAATTAATGAAGAGACAGACCAGAACCAGGCAGTCACAAAGGTGGTGGGTTTTTTGGACATAATTTCAATAGGACTAATAAAAACTGTCTTTAATTTGATAAAATAGCCTTTCCCATTTGCTGTGGTGATACAGTGAGTGCCCAATGACACTGAGATCTGTACATGTCCCATTTAATACCTGAGAAGTGGAATGTCCCATACAAGAACTGGAATGTCTGAGCAGCAAAAGGGGGAGCTTGGATCGGGGGAGAAAGAGAGAATCCTGCATGAGATTTCCTGGTGCTGCTGGAAGCCAGGCCTGTCTGCCTGACCTGGAAAAAGCTCAATCATAGATCATGTCCCAGCTAGACAGCTCAGATTTCTGTGTGTCCATAGGTGTTAAACAGGGAAAGGTCCTGGTTTCTGAGATTGGAGGTCACACTTTCATGTAGAAAGGCAAGGACATTCCTGTGAGACTTTTTCATAGCAAAAAATGTAAACTACTGCTTGGTTCCATCACAGGGGACAGCTGAAAAATCAATCTCATTTGATTAAGACAGCATTTCTGCTTTATCTTTTACCATTGACAGGCATGGTGAAGGTGTTGAAATTTTAGAATAAAACAATACTCTTTCCAAAGCATATTATTAAAGCTTTATTGAGATTGGGCTGGCTTGTGAGGAGGACCTTTCATACTTGTACAACTCTAGATATCAAGTTGCAATTTTAAAGTTAGAAAAATTGTGATGAATAAACCATTAGTTATGATTTAGTCCTTAATTTAAACATTTGGGGTTTGCATGAGTAAGGCCTCCTTTGGTTCAGGTACAGCTACATTTTTTTCAATATCTTCTTTTGAAGGCTGAAAACTGCAGAATTAGAGGAAATGAGTACAGAGTTGTATTTGGCTTGAATTCTAGGCATAAAAATAACAAAAGGCACTTCACTGGAGTGAAGGAGAGGTCTGTAGAATGATGTCCTTCTCTAGCATGGATATGGGGAGAAAATATTGCAGCAGAGTTGACTGAGAACAAATGGTCTTCTTGCTGCAAAGGAGTAAATGCAGCATATCCTTAATAAAGGTACTGACAAAATCTCTTGGTTAAAATGGGAACAGGATAAAGTCTGTCTAGGCTTCTGCATTGCCTTTTTCTTTTGTAAAAATTAGATACAGCCAAGATGTCTTAGATAATCTGCCTTATGTGAGGCAAAAATATTGCATCTTTTAATACATGTTCTGAGACTTTTAAATTTCTTTATTGGTGTTTTTATGCAAAATTGAATGGATTTTTTTTCAAAAAATGTTTTTGTTGGGTGTTCTGACCAGTGATGGGGTTTTGCCAATGGATTAATTTAAAATGTTCAACATTTTATATGCATGCATGTACTTGATACAATCACCCCCATAACAATCAGTCCTTTGATGCTCTTTAATAACAGCCTGACAGGATAGCTGTGATGGACTGCTCTGTTGCATATCAGTTGTTTATCTTGTACACAAGCATCAGTCTAATAAAAGACAATTATTTCTGGGAGTCATTGCTCTAGGCCCAAGAATGATATGCCCTCTTGATAAAATCATATTGCTATTAATGTATGACACCTGAAAAATAGTTAAAGCCAGTTTGCAATGAATGTTTCATTCTTGTTGTTTGTCTTCAAAAGATATTTCATTCTAAAGAGATATTGGATGCAACTTAAAATCTCAATAATTTTAAAAAGTCTTCATCTAGCTTCTCTTGTACATTTAATTTTGGAAGCACAATAGATTTGACTTTACAGTCCAGATTTATTAACTGATATTTTTACTCCTGAGAGATAATTAAACTAAAAATTATTTGGCAAGTGTATTGTCTAAGCATGACTCTTGATGTCTATATTTCATCCACATGGTGCTCTGTCATCTTTCAAGGGAAAATATCTGAGTTCAAGTGTTCATCCAGTTTGTTCTCAACAGAAGCAATTTTCTTTGCTCAAGAAGTTGTGTGGCTTAGATCCAGTGATCCCATTTCATTCTTTGTGGTTTGTGGCTTACAGAGGCATTTCTCTCCCTGGTACAGGATTCCCCAAGGGCTGGGAGGAAGACAAAAAGTTTCTGTTTGCTGAATAGGAATAGAGTTCTGTGCAACCAGGATTAGGAAAGTCCAATTTTTATTTCTTGAGCTTACTTTTGTTTAATGAGCACAAAATTTGTATCTTTGTAAGAAAGCTCCATCACATCTAATAAATTGGGAGTGTGGGTTTTTTCCTTAGATACAGTGGTTTTGTATTGCTGCGTGTTTTAGAAAACTGGTATATGTGGGCCTTAAAATAGTTGAAAAAATTGTCTTCGCTTCCTATTTTTAGTATATTAAGTACAAAAACTTTTGGAATGAGAGCACACAAAAAGAACATACCATTGCACAATCCTTATTTGTGACTAAATGGGATTAGCAATGTACAGGTTATTCTTTGATTTCTGCATGTGTCTATGCATGCAGTAGGCAAAACAATCCTTGTTCCTCCCTTTCCATACTAGGATACACACAAAAGATGTGATGCATAAAACATCTTTTAACAACTCAGCAGAATCATCTTTAGCAAGGGGAGGGCAATTATTTCTCTTCATTAAACTTCTCAGTGCTTATGTTAAAGTAATCAGGAGACTGTATACTTTACAGTCTTGCTTAGTTAAGGCATATCCATTTCTGCACATTCTGGAACATCAAAACTCCAACTTATACTGAAGGGTTAGCAAATACTTGTGGTCAAATGGTAATTTTAGAAATGGCTCTCAAGAGGTGTTAATTAAATCTTTAGTTTTCCTGGATATGTGTTTTAACTTTTATACAGAAATTAATACAGATGTCTGGCTCCTACAAGAAACTGTGAGCATTTGTTACTGAATGTAACCTGAAGTTAAATCTCCAAGAGTTAAAAAAAGCTTTTTTTCTATCCATTGGAAATGGATTTGAAGACAATTCAGATACAAGTGCTTTTATTTCTCCAAGGCAATTCAGAATCTGAACACATTTTGCATGCACAAAGCCAGATTGTGGCACAAAGTGCAACCTTAATATTTTAGAATTAAAATACTATAAAAATAATAGTGGCAAAACTCTGCAGATGAGGTAAACTATACAGTATCTCAGGGTCAGGCTGAAGGAAGACAATCTAGAATTTATATTGTACATGGGTACTGCTGCCTATTGCTAATCAATTAGAAGGACATGGAGTCTTTGCTGTTAATTTCAAAATGTATTTAAGATTAATTTTTCCTTGCTTTCAGGAGCAATCATAAAACTTACAATTCTAAATCCCACTGGCTTTACATGACATTTCATTAGACTTGTTCAGAATACTGAGATGAACCCCTGTAAACCACACATTGTAATTTCTCTAAAGGCTTGGTGAATAAATGTCACCCTTTAGTTTACTTTTTAGATTTTCAGACTGGGGACCAATATATAAATACTCACTGGATTTGTAAAGGCTCTATTCCAGTAATGTTCATTTAGGGTTTTTACTCTGATCCAAGTCCAGTCAGTGGTATTTTGGTGTCACTGAAACATTTCTAAATTATCAGCTTCTTCAGAAGCCAAACACGAATGATGTTTTGTATTGGTTTAATCTCCTATTGCTCTAATCATGTTCTGCTCCTGCTCTCTGTTCTGTGGAGAACTCCTTGAATTCTCAGAGGAGATTTGGGAACTTAAAAACTTAATTATAAAAAAATCAATGTGGAAGCAGATACATGTTAGCATGTATCTTAAACAGAAAATTTTGTAAGCATGTTGAAATTTAAGTAGGTCCATTATTGAATCTGCTCAAAAATTTATGATCCATAACTTGACAAATTTAAAGGACATGGCAAAACTGAGTTTGTAATAGTTTATAAATTTGGACACTATTCCTGTATGTCAATACTGCACACTGCATCATTGCCCCTATTTCAGGAAATACGCTGTGTTGTTGGTCAGTATAGTGGTGAGCTTGGTGTTTTCTTTTTTTTTTTTTTTTACAAATACATGTACTTGGATTCTCCTTTTGGCAGTATTACCAAATTTCTGAGCCTTGGCCATCTGAAGCTTGAGTTCTTCCACAGGGCTTTTTGAGCGTCCAAAGAGCCCCGCAGGGTAAATGCTCACTTTGGAGTACAACTTTTCTGTGTCATCTGCAAAAACTGCCTCACATGTTTGTGTTAATCACAAACCTCACCAGCTTGTGGCAGTGTTTTGTACCAGAGTGCTGCATGAAAACCTTTAACCCTCTAGGATGCAGTTCTCCAAAACAATTTATCCTTTGTGGAGTTGTGTCACAGTTTCCATGGCATTTCCAGAAGCAATTAGTGATAAGAAACTAATTTAAGAGAATTTCAATGGACTTCTGTATTTGCCAGGTGACATGCAAATGGGGAGTTGTCATTTCTTGATATAAATTTAAGTAGCTGTTGAAAAAACAGCCAACCAAAGTTTGAGGTTCTTGCACATGTTATTTCAAGTGGGATATTTGCCTGTAACAAAGGGAAACACACTAATTTACTACCAACCTAGTTAATAATGATAAGGAAGCAATTATAAATCACAACTGGCATGTTTTAACAAGAAGTATAGATCCTTCTGGACGTGTTCTTGCACCTCAATTATGTAATAAAATGATACATATGTATTATTAAGGTCAAGCCTGTTCCTTCCAACGTGGGGGGTCACAACAGGTCATTGTGTCCCCAGTTGTGACAAGATGTTCCTCATGCTGGTGATGGCATCATCCTCACCTGTAGGTTCTCTGGAGCCACATTTACAGTAGGAGCTGGATCATCTTCCCATTTCCCTTTAGTCTGAAGCTTTCTGCTGTCCCTGAGTTTTACTGGAGGCTGCAGCCAAGTATTGTCAGGGGCAGTTCCTGCTCCACGGCCTTTGGTTAGACTGTTAATGGCATGGTTTACACAGGCAAATGTTTACTGTGTGTGCAATCTTGTTTACTCACACCATCCTCATAGATGCAGGCTCACATATATCCTGACACCTAAGCAAAGACATTTAAAATGGATTGTTGTCCTGGTGCCTTGGGGGTTTGACCAAACCTTGTGTGAGTGAAGGGGCCCATGAGTAAGGAGGTCCAGAGCTACACAGTTATGTTGTTTTTTACTGTAACCTTTCCTTGAGGCAGGAGTATGAAATCAGCTTCATTGCAAAGATTTAATTGATACTCATAACATTGAGTTCATTAGGTGAAGTAATACAATGGATTGGTAACACTTCTGTAGAATGAATTTATCTTCTTTGAATTGTCTTTAACATTAGAAGGAAGACCATGCATATGGCTTCATTTGTATTTATACATCTGAGCTGGTGATATTCCATTTGAACACATTTCAAACAGAAAGAGATCAGTTTGCAGCTGCTTTAGAATTCATCCAGTAGCTGGACCAAGTTCTTTTGCAAAATTTAATTATGTGCTTTCTGAAATGGCAGTAAGTGGCAATTTTCTTAATGCAGTTAGCACCATACTTAATATTATAATAATACTGATTTATACTCTTCTCATGTCTCTCTTGAACTATTGTTTAACACTGAAAAAGATTTTCCAATATTTGTTGGAATTAAGAAAGGATGAATATAAATACAAATATGCATATAGGTGTTAGAAGGTGCAGTTTCTGAATATAGTTATTTTAATCTATAATTACTTGGAAGAATATTTCAATGATTGTTAAATGGAGAATGAAATTCAATTCCATCTACATATCATTACAAGGTAAGGATAAGTTTATAAGGCAGTGAGTGAAATCCTAATCAACCCTTCTGAAATTAAAGAGGAATTAAATGTTTGAAATCCAGTGGGAGGTATTTCAGCTCTAATCAGGTTGTTTAATAGAGTTGTGCACATTGTGCCAAATATGCCCTATTTTGAATGTGACTTGATTTTGACCAGCAATTAATTAAAGAATAAAGAATTATTATGAAGACCTGCTCAATTCTTGGGCTGATAAGTTGGTACCTTCTGCAGAAGTGTGGTGAGGCTCTGTGAGGTGTTGGGCCCTGTATTACTCATGAAAATCTAACTTCAAAGACCAGAATGTTTCCTTAGTGATTGCTGTTCTGCTATGGAATAATGCCATAGAGGCACTACATTAAATTAAGCCAGCAACAGGGAAAATACTGTTTTAAGATATCATATTGAGAGAATGTGTTGGTATCAGTACATCAAATTAATTCTTGAATCATACTTAAAGCACTAGCAAAGCCCTACAACTTCTCAGAAATCATTTTGAGCCCTACCAAGTTAGGTTCTGCTGATCTTGATGCCAAATGATAAAGATTCAACTAGATTGGGAGAATTCTTTTAGCAAAAGGTGATACTGGAAAATGTTCTATGCCAGTGCTAATTGGAATAATGAATAAATGGAATATTAACTAAGCAGGATGATTTCTTGCCAGTAAATTCTGTCCCTGGGCTGGGTTTTTTCTGTCTCTACACTTTGAGTGACTCCAGAGTGACTCCACGTCCCCCTCAAGCAGAGATTAATACCCGAGTGAGGCCGGGAGGGTCTGGGCTCTCAGCAGGGCTTGGCCAGAGCTGAGCTGTGCTTGTGGCAGGGGGAATTCGCCATCTGCTGGCCCTGCCGAGGTTCCTGCAGAGCTCCCGGCGCCGCTGTGCCTGAGCAATCCCTGCACAGCGAGAGGGGCAGCGGATCCTGCCGGTGGAACAGCGCTGTGGGTGCCCGGGGCTCCTCTTCATGCAGTGATTTATCTGAGGGGAGGGAATGCTGCAGGAGAACAGGGCTGTGGGACCCACTGCTTGCCCACACTGTGAAATTAAAGATCTGTGTTGGAAAAAGGCACAATTATCACAATTGTGATAATCACAATTATCACAGCATGCAAACCCAGCACTTGCATAAATAGAGATCATCAATTTTAAGGCTTACAATAACAGTAGGTAGGACTAAACACGTCACCTAACACTCTTAACCTCTTAAATCCTGATGAAAATTGCATGTCAGGTGCAAATTCCAGTTTTAAATTACAAAAGAATTTACTTCAAATAGATTTGGCTTAAGTTCTGAACTATTTTCCTCTATAAAACAGTACTGCATTCCTTTCTACTGGGAACTGTCAAGTGGAATTTTCTTTTGAGGTTAGAATTGAATTTAATACGATATTAACTGAGGCTATAACATTGGATTGTATTGGAGAATACAGAAAATGAACAATCTATAAAATGATAATTGTTTATTAATGTTTAAAAATTACTAATAAGGCTCAAAAAATTCTAGGATAAATATTTTCATTGGGAGCATCTCAAGATTAGGTCACTGTCTGAAAATCTATTTGTAGCTATGTTAGAATTTTGTGATCTTTTAAATTTTGTTTTTTAGTGTGCCATTTACTACCTTCCAGTTCCCTGTCACTCACCCAGATGTTTATCATTCTGAAAACTTTTGAGTGAAAAAAAAATTAGGCATTGGATACGAATTGAATTTGTTGTGCTGTCTTTTTATGAGTAGAAAATGAGATTAAATTTTTTACTTTCAACTGTATAGTCAGTTTAATTATTTTGTTACATTTTTAATTACTTTAGGTACTTTTCTCATTGATAGCTGAGGTCTTTATTTGCATCATTAAGCCAATTTTTTGGTTATATTAACAAATATCTGTTATCTTAAGAACCACCAAAACCTACCTCTTCTCCCTTCTTTTAAAGCTTTGATAAAGTGCATTCCTAGGAAAGTAGTCTTGTATCAATTTAAATTATTTTAATTATGCTTTCTTGCTATCATGAAAAAATACCTTGATAATTATACAGTATCTAAAATTAGTGGGAATTTCGATTTTAGAACATTGTGGAGCTCATCCTTGTATCCAATACATTGATCTGTTCATGCATGCAGACACACTCATGCATTTTAACCCAATCCTGTGGTTCTCAGATTGGGAAAACATGATGAAACACGACTTTAAACTCTTTTGCATACAACTTTTATTTGATGTTTATTTTATTTGCTGACAACATCCACATCCATGTGCTGTGAGCAGCCCATAATCATAACAAAGTATAAAACACATTTGAGTTTGTTGTGTGCAATGCACTGAACATTAATGGAGCAGTCATGTCACGACTGTGGGCTTGATGTGGTTTAAAAAGCCACTGGAATTTGTGCAGTACCTGGTGGTAAAACACTGTTTAAAACCAGAGCTCTGTTCTGTACAGTGAAAGGCTGAACCTGTTCATACCCACACAGCAAGTTCTGAACCTGGGCTGCCCCAGCTGCAGCTCTCAGGCAGGGGTGAGGTTTTGGGAGGGGAATGGAGCTGGCAGTGCAAATATCCATGCAAACAGCACTGAGGAGCAGCCCTAACAGAGTCAGTGGGAGCAGGACTCAGATGAGCTGAGAGCTCAGATTAATTATAGCTCTGCTGTCCAAACAGGGACCAAACTAAATCCTGTAGAAACCAGAGGAGCAGGAATGCTGTGTTCAAAACATGTCAGACACAATGGGAAATAACTCTGTTGTCTTGTGGCAAAAAGTAAAAAATGATACTGCTTTATTTTCTCCATAGAATAATTATGGTAATCATTTTTCTGAAGTTCCTGCCTACAAATTCAAAAATATAGAATACATTCAAGAAATCAGAGCAGCATGCATTTTCCGTCTATTTGATTTCATAAAATTACTTCGAAATTTGAATGATAATTTATTAACTTCATGCGTGTAAAAAATTTTACTTGGAGGAGGCCTCTACTTGTCAAGTGGGAAAATCAGACAGTAAATTATCACTACAAAATTGATTTTGTGTGTGAAATAAGCAAAGATATGTATCCTGTGTATAAAATAGTAATTTATTCCCAAGAAAAACAACCTTCAGTAGATTTCTTTTCCAAGTTCTAATGCAAATAAGAAATACATGCCCACTGAAGTACCCTGAAGTGTTTCATGATGCAGAAAGAGTAAAAAAGTTTTAAACATGGTTGTGTTTGTTTGTTCTTCTCCCAACTGCTTTATCAATTTCCTAGTTTAAAGGATACAAAGAATGTAGAAACAGAGGTCACGTTAGATATTCCACAGATTCATACCACTGTGGCACTTTATGACCTAAAAAATAGAAGTCCTAGGAAACACAGAACCTTTTAATTTGGAAAAAACCATTGAGTCATACCATTAAATCCTATTTATTTGTGTCTTCAACTGCTCAGATTTGTCTGTATGTACAGGTGGTACAGAATTGCACCTTGCTGTTGTAATTTTTGGTATAATGCAAAAATTATGGAGAAAGTTTTAAAACTAACCTAGCTGCAATAAATTCTTCAATAAATACTTTCAAGTTTGATTTTTTTAAAAAGACTGTAGAAAATTCATATGTTGTTTTGAGAATTACCCTAAATAGGCAGCTCCTCTTCTTTGCCACCATTCCCAGTCTAGCTCATTACCTTTGGGTGGGGCACATGGTTATTTGCTGGGTCTCTGCAGTTTTTCTGCACTTCTGGATAGATCTTTCTCTTCTGGACTTGTGCCTGAGGTCAGTGGTCAGAAGGAATGGATTAATTAATCAGTTTTAATTATATTTTCAAAGTGAAGACACATTTTTCTTTTTTTCCCCTTTTTTTCTTTTCCTTCTATTATAGTTTAAATTACTTGGAAGGAAAAGGTTAATATAAAGTACATTGGTTGCTTGTCTTTATCAAGGCACTTTATCTGGAAAATCCCTTTCTTTGTGTTACACAGTATGAAAACTGAACCTTAATGAAAATGGACAGTCTCTGTCAAGGAATGCTGTCATTTAGTCAGGAAGATCTTTTTCTTCTTGACCAAGCTGGCAACTCCTCATTAGGCTAGTGAAGGTATCAATGTCCAGACTGTACAAATTTCAAGATGGGTCAATTCTGAACAGAAAGGTTGAGTAGTTGTCCCTTTTTCCTGTTAAGGATTAAGTATAAACCCCAGCCTGGTTTATAGTTAAAATAAAAACCTGTGTATGCAAAACACCTTGAAAAACATTTCTTAGAAATCGGCTTGTTAGTTCAGAACTTCTCTCCTTTGTCACTACCAAGCTCTGGGCACTTACCCATTGAAATTTGCCTCTTGTGAGAGTGTTTATAAGCTCAGAACCTCTGCACATCAGTGGGCATGGAGCAAGAGAGAGAGAGCAGGGCACAGCCCAGAGCTCCTACAGAAGGAGCACCAGGAGTTGTTTGTGTCATGAGGGAGGGACACTGCCTCCTGCTGCGGTGTGGGAACACGGGCAAGAATTCCAAATCTCATTCTCTGAAGTGAAATTGAGCAACTAAAACCAGGTCAAAAAGGGATTTGGCACACTTTAGGCGCTTAGAGGGAATTTGACCTTCCTCACTCAAGCTGAGGGGAGGTGGGAAATTTCTGTAACCCATCAGGTGAGGAGGTGGGGCTGAAAGTCACCCCACCCGTGTGGGCTGGTGATACTGTTTGGAGTTCAGTTCCTCATTCTCACCTGGCTTTAAGGTGCTTACAGATCCTCTGCAGCAGGAGACTGGGTTTTAAAAATATAAAATAGTTACCTCAACTACCATTATTACCTAGTACTCTGCTATTGGTAAAATCTGTGTGACACTGTAAATCTTTGGTATCTGTTCAACAGGACAGCAAACCATCTAAAGAAAAATGTTTGAGTGACTTGTTCAAACATTTGTTTACAACTTATAGGCATCTTAAATACTTTAAATTGTTTCTTAGTCTTGAAATGAACTTATCTTATTCATTCAGCTGTTTTGAAAAGAGATAATTAGAGCTTTTGGTGTGGTCAAAGATTGCTAGGTCCAGCTTCAGGGAGGTGGGGGAAAAGGGAATTAAACACACATCAGGTATTTTGGTTTGTTGACCCTCAAACCTCTGAACTGGCAGTGTTTGAAAGGGAAGGCATAACTTTGTCTAAACTCTATGGTTTTAAAGAAGTAATCAGGAACTGTATAGCATGGCTTCATCTACAACAAAACTATTCTGTACTTTCAGTCTTTCCAATTGTGGCCTGTGGCTCTGCTGCACAGGCAGAACAAGGTGTCACCTGAAGTCATTTAGGGGGCAACAAAACGTTTTACTTTCTGTATTTAACTAGGAATGATAACTATTTCTTAGTGGTTGAGAAAATCCTGTAACTTTAGTGCTGATCCATTCTATCACCCTGACTCTCGCTTGCATTTCTTCTGGGTGTGAAAACCATCTCCAGCAGAGGCTGCCTCTCTATGGGGTGCATGGATAAGTCATTGTTTTTCTGGATGTTGTTCAGGCCTCTTCCTTTCACTGTCTGCACTCTGCAGCGCCTCAGGAGAGTCACTAGGATTGCTTTCATCATGACCATGGCAATGAACTTCCCCACGCAGCTCCGGGGGCCGAACCCAAAGGGCTGGAAATAGCGGGAGGGAACCTGCGGGGAGCAACGTGAGGAGAAAACTCAGAGTCAGGTTTTTCTCCTTAAAAGAGTGAAAACAATGATGGAAATTGGTAGTGGATATTATTGCCAGTCAATATTATTGCCAGGGCTATGTACAAATCACGAACGGGATGGGATGCTGGAAACGTGCCTTGAGCTGTTGTATTTTCCAGCATCAGTCTCGTTGCATGGTTATGACAATGGGAAGATGCCAGCAGCTCACATCCCAGGCAGCAGACTAAGAACTTAATGTTGCAACTGACTTTAAAAGTTTATTGACCAATTGCTCAAAGCAAAAGCACATTAACAGTAGTTCTATCCAACTGCTATAAGCACACGTACCTTTGGTTAAACAAGGCTTGCTTATTTCAAATACAATACCTGCTTGTAAGCCTTAAAACACAATGCACAGAGCTCCATTATTAAGCTTAGAACTTCCTAATATCTCTGTAGATATACTTTTCTGCAGCTTAGGGAGTTATTCTAGACAAGCATTAATACACAGACCATTATTCTATTTGTCTTTACTTTTCTACTTCTTACATAATTTTTCTGCTGACCGATCTTATGGCTGCTGCTTAGCTCTAATCAGAGTTCTGCTGTCTCTCAGGCCTGCCTTTTGCAGCTGTCCCAGAACCCTCTGATTTTAAGGATTCTCACAGATATACTCTGAAAAACTTGTGGAAATAAACCTTTAAGAGCAATTTATCATTTCACACTGGAAACCCCAGGCCCAGCTATAGGCACTGACAGAATAGGGACCAGCCCTTGAAAATTCAGAAGTAGCAGGGATTGTGCAGTTAAACAATTGAATTCTGCTCATGTGTTTGTCTGTTTGTCCTGGGAACTACAGGGATTTCACCACAAGCTGTGAAATGGAGTGAAGCCTCTGCTCTTCAAATGCATTAAAGTTCATTAACAAGTTCTTCAGAAAATGTTCATTATAAAGCTTATAAATATCTGAAATACAGGCTGATGCCTTGTCTAATGATAATCACTGAGCCACACGCCTACTCCATTTGTAATTATAAAGCTAATATTTCTGAGAACTAATTTGTCATGAAATTAAATGTTAAAATTTTTCATATTTAATAGAGAGATAACACAAAACTATTGTCTTCTCCCCTGGCAGCTGAAATATGAAATGCAGGATTCCCAGGATTCCTGAAGAATCAACAGCTAGTTTCTGCTACCTTTATTGCCATTGAATAGATCAGTTAAAAAGAAAGTCTGGTTATAAAGAAATTATTTTTCTTCATCTGTGTAATTTCTTTTTAAAAGAGTGAGGTATTAACCCTGTTCTGATTTCCTATTTAACAAGAATAGAGTAAAAACCACTTATTTATATCAAATCATCTGGAAAAAGTGTACTGTTTTTTCTTACTTTCAGACTAACAGAAGTGTTCTGTTTCATTTTTTTTTAAATAAACTGAACTGTGCTTTTGGAAAAATTATAGATAAATACAAGTGTTTATAACACAGAGCAAGTACAGCAGCTGGCAGTGCAGCACAATGGCAAATGCACAGCCTGTGAAAATGGAAAAATGTTTAGATTCTAACAATGGCATCTTATCATAAATAATGCTGTGGATTGCTATTCACTTAGAGAACTGGAGGGAAATTGTGCCTGCCAGAATAATTATGTGGCAAACAGAATGCATCAAGTCAGATAGAAAATGTGTGGTTAAATATTTGGTCAAGGGGAAATATTTTTAGTAGCAGAATGTCCTCGTAAATTAAGCAAGATATCAATTTTTGATAGAAATACTTGGAATGTAAATAATGGGTGGCAAAATGGAGTCTATTCACAGGGAATTATAATTTTGATAAACTTCATCACTTACTCTTCTTGAATTTTCTGCAAAAACTTTTTTTTTAGCTGTTGTTTTTAATATGGTTTGCAGGATTTGCTCAGCAGCTGAGAAATATGAACCAGGTGGATTAATGGTTATTTTTTTGTGTGTGTCATATTTGATATGCTTAGATTTTTGGTAAGAAATAGGTAAAACTTAAAGTTTTTTTTCTGGCTTGAAGGCTTTTTTTTCCTTTTTTTTTTCTTTCTTAGTTGTTGCTTCAGGTGTTTCTACTAGTGAGTCCATTTTTGGTGTATCAAAGTATTCTGTTCTTTTTTAAAG
>WBNQ01033809.1:0-13951 GCA_013401375.1 Spizella passerina | reverse complement strand
CAAATGCAAGAGACTGAAATAAAGTTGAGAAAAGTCATAGTATTAGTATGATTTAGAGGAAGAAAGAAATCAAGAGCAGTGCAAACCAGATCCCTTTGATGGCTGAAATGGGTATTTGCACTGCCACAGCTGAGCAGTGTGTCTGCATTCTGATTTGTTTGCCATCTTTCCACTTCAGTTTCACAGGCATGATGGAACAGCCCAGGTTCCAGCTGATCTGCAAACCTGTGCACTTCCCTCTGTAGCTGTGGTAGCAGTGTGGTGGTTTGCTGGTCTGTCCTTCTGCCAGACTTACCACAGAATCTATTGGGCAATATTTAAAGGCAAATTATGTGAGTATCCCTCAGCTCTAGCTGAATTGTACATTACCTTCGAGCAGAAATGAAAGGTGAGTTTATATTTTAACTTGGGGTTGGCTGCTAAAGTTTGTGCTTCCAGGTGGGAGCTGTACATGTACAGACTTGCTGTATTTTCTAAAGTTGTGTTAAGGAAGTAAAACAAACTGGTCATCTGGCAAATAAAAGACAAATGCAGGGTGGAGTAAGTTTATTATTATTATTATTTATTTTGTAGCTAAGCCTTTTTAAGCTCTTTCATTTAATTGTGTAATAAATTGTAAATTACAGAACAAAATTTCTTAACTTTGTTTGCTAAAATGTGTGAGAGATTCAGGAACCTTTGAAAAATCTGAAGCTTGTAATTCTGAATGAGTTTGCTCTGTTCAGCAATTGGAGCCATGTTTAAAGAAAAGGAAAAGCCTTTCTTTTACTGAAGAAAGGATAAATAGAATTGAATTGTAGCCACTACCCCCCAACCAAGCTGAGTGACTGAGAGAGTTGTTGTTTTACCTAACTCTTGAGGCAATGAATAAATCTTAAATAATAAATAAATCTTCTAAATAATCTTAAATCACAGTCTGCCCAGGCTTATTTACAGAGTGCCAGGGCAGCCAGACAATGACCATGCTGCTAAATATAAGTAAACAAACAGTTTGCTTCATTGGCCACTTCAGCACTGATTTTTTTTTTAATTTTTTTTTTCCAGACAATTTACATTTAAGCTTCTTTGTTCAAGGAATCCTCTTCCTAAGTTAGAAGCAATGACATTTGAACACTTAATTGCATAGTGTCATAATACATACACTTCATTTTTATTGAAAAAACCACCATTTCTAAGTAGAAAAATTCAACCAGTGCATTTTTCTTTACTTAGGTTTTCATTCCAGGGATTGCAAGGGGATGTTATGGAGAGAATATGGTTCCTAAGCAGCCCTGTTATCAATAAGCAGCTAAGAAGGTACATTAGGAACTTAGAAATATTAAATGCATCAGGAAGAAGAAAAAAATTGCATTACTGTGGTCTTTTCAACCAGAATTTCAGCTCCTGGTTTTGACATTGCCAGGTAAGGTTGCAGTATTTAAAAGTTCTCTTTTTTCTTTCTGTGATTGTTTGTGTTGGACCTCACAGACTCCAAGCATTTTTGTATTTCCCCAAAAGCCATCAGAGCTTGTGGATATCCCAGTTAGTTGTAAATTGCCTTGATGTCCCAGGGTCAAAAGCAGCATGGCAGATGCAAAGGCTCATCCCCTTTGGAAAAGCAAAAAGGAAGAAAAGCTGCAGGAGTGCCCAGCCCCTCAGAGCAGGTTGGTGATGGACTGGGAGCAGTAGAGGAGGGATAATCCAGGGCAGTTTGTTGAGGCACAGCAGGGTTGAAGATGGATGACATCCCTAGTTTTGCACACTGCTCCTTCCACACACACTATTAAATCCAGACTGGAAAGTGAAGGTAAAATACTGTGGGATGTGCTGAATGTGGCTTTGCACTGACTTCCAGTGCTGTCATCATTTCATTGCAGCATTGTTTTTAATTCCATCCTGTAGAAATGTTGTGTTGAGAAGATAAATCAAGTTAATCAGGTATGTGGTTATGCAGGACTCCTGCAGTTGGATTTGATAAAGCAATACCAAAGTTTCTCATTGTGCCAGCAAGTTGAAGACTGTCCTATTTCCACAAGAGAAAAAAAATGGTTATATAGAATGGGACATCAAGAGTAGTCTTTAAATAGTTTTCCAGGAAAAAATATATGGATTGAACTTCTGGTCCAGAGTAACATGTAGTATCTGCAGAAATGGCTTGTTTTGTCAAACAAAGATATCAAAAGAGGTTTTTGTTGTTGAGCTGTAGATTTGATTTTTCTTAGAAGTCATCCTGGCTGTTATATCCTCTCTTCCTGCTTTCCAGTCAGGTGTAGTAATTGCATTCCACCTTCTCCACAGTTTCCATTTCACATCAAAATGGTGCACATCAAAATAAAAACCCTGGGAGAAGGGAGAAAGGTCTGAGTTACAAACACTGAAGGTGATGCTGTCACAGAGACAGACCCAATATCCACCTCAGTCCTGACCTCATATCCTAAAACCACCAAGAGTTCATGCTTGGGAAGAGTGCAGGTATTTCAAAGCAAATAGTGGTGAAAGGAAAGACCTCTAGGGAAACTTATTTGCAGTCTACCTGTCTTAGCCTCTCTTGGTGGACATTACTTAAAAGTCATAACAATCACCTCCTAGTTATAGAAAAGAGCAGAACTCATCAGCTGTTGAGCAAATTTATTTCCAGTTTGAATTTTTTTCCATTTGCTGAAGGAGTAGAATGATTAAATAAAATCTTTTGAATAAACAAATGAGTATTTTTTTTGCAAGGAGAAGGCATCGAGATATTGCTAATAAGGCTGCATTCCTTTGATGTCAGGCTTCAGGCTGCATAAACTTCATGAACCCGTCATTAGTCCTTGTCAACTCTTAGGGTCCTTTGGCTTGGGACCAAACAATTGATATAGTGGAGAGCTTCCAGCTAAAATAACAGCCTCTGCATCTTTATCTTCCCATCCATCAGATTGTTGGTGGAAGATAGGGCTAATTTGTCACTCTACCCACTTGGAAAAGTTTGATAAATGGCTTAATTAGTTGGGGTTTTTTTTAAGAAATCACGTTTCTCAAGAACGAGAGGTTGGGAAAACAAGGGCTATGGATTGAATTAGAAAAGGAAAATATTTTTTCTTCAGTACAGATGAGAGGAAGCACAACCATTACACAATCAGGAGAAGAGGAAAGAATACAGTTGTTTGGAAGGATTTCCAAGGACAAAAAAACCAAACCATCCTAACACACAAATGATCTGTGGGCTATGCAGCTGCCCAAAGACTGTGGCAGACCAGTCTCTACAGAAACATTCACCTGAAGAGAGCCTTTTTAAATATGCTGCCCCCCAAATTGCAAACTGAGCACCTCAAAGCACGAAGTTGCTTTTGTGTTTAGAGCTCTAGTAAAGATAGCCAGGCAGCCTTATAGCTAAATGAACACCTAAATAGAGAATTAACTAACTCTGTGTGATGCTTTTCCTGTCTTCCAGCAGGCTGTGGACACCAAAGGGAGCTGGGCTTTTTAGGAGGCTCCTGGGGTTAGTGCCTACACCACTCAAAGCCAAGACTTTGCTTCAAATCCCATCAAATCTCCCTTTTGGGATAAAAAGAGGGCTGCACCAAGGCCATGGATTGAGGACTGAGCAAGTCCAGGTCACAGTTTGGAATGTTCCTGCTCAGAATATGCTAAAGGTAAAAGGATGTTTGCATCTTCTTCTTTTCTTGAGGTAATTTTGTGACTTACGAGTCAAACAGCCTACATGGATTACAATAATTGGTTTTGATGTTTTTCAAACTTGAAGCCAGAAAAGGGGAGAGAGAAGCTGAGTAACATTTTTCTCTTGACTGTTGTTTCCATCACTGTGTTTGGATAATTATCCTTCCACTTTGCATAATTGTGGCATGTATTCCTACATGTGGATGTGTTGGTGACAGCTGCCAATCTTAACACGTTAGAGATGTCTGGGCTTTGTGTTTCTAAGCATCTCTTTATGTGACTATTTCATTTGGGTCACCAGGGGAATATATTTCTCCTTTCTCTGGTCTGACATAAATTAATAAAGCAAGAGACAAAGTGCATCCTCCTTTTTTTGATAAACTGTCCAGAAATTGGATGTAATTCAGAAATAATTTAAAAACTCTTTAACCTCTGGGCAGAAATTTATAATAGTAAGGAAAAGATAAACATTTTTCAATTAAAAAGATTTAGAATCCCTTTCTCTGCAGAACACTAATCTGCAAGACACTGAGGGGTAATAGGCCTGGTGTTAGTGCTTCCCCAAGGAAATGTCTTATCTTTTGCACTAAATTAATTGTGTCTTTCTCACACATCCTAAAGCTGTCAGTTTGGGCATTCTGTGTAAGGAAGCTCATGATTTAAAGTTTCTGAGAAAGAAGGCAAAACAAAAGTGTTTAAACAATGATGACCTCTTATGCCCCACTCTCCAGGACCTGTTCTGAAGAGGATAACCATTAACATTAAATCATTCCCATTCCTGGGAAAGTCATAGAGGCAAGCTGTGGGAGCAGCCTCTGTGTGGGTCAAGTCCTGGAGGTGTGATGTGCAACAGCACTGCAGCAAAAGCCAGGATGGAGTGGGGATGGCTTGGGATAACACAGAGGTCTGGCACGGGCACCATTGCAGAGTTCTGCTGTCCAGCCTCCCAGCACAGTTCCAGTCAGAAATGGTCCCCCCTGGCTCCTTGGTGGCCTCTCCAACACCACATCATCTGAGTGCAAATGGCACATGGCAAAGGTGCTGTTCCCCCGTGCCAGGGTGACAGAAATGGGACCTTGGTGGCCCAGTGCCAGCTGGCATGGCCTGCCAGGCGGGATGGAGCAGGGGCTCCTGGAATGGTAGGGAGTGCTGGAGCTGCTCCATCCCGCTGGGCAGGCCATGCCAGGAGCTCCTTGGCAGTGTGGGTGCAGACCCCTCACGAGCACCGGGACCTGGCCTTTGGAACCTTCCCTGCTGCAGTTGCTGTGAGTGGCTGGGGAGTCCCCAGAAGCCTTGTCAGGGCTGTCTGGGCTTGTTCTCCACTGCTGCCTTCAGCCAGGCACGAGGGCTGCCCTGGCCTCAGCTCAGCAGATGCTGTTTGCAGAGCCACTGCTGCACAAGGTGCCCCCTGTGCTGCCCTGCATCACCACCCTGCTGCTGGCACCAGCTGCCAAGTGCCCTCTGAGCTCTCAGGCTGTGCTTGTCACTTCAATACAAGGGGAAAAAGGAGCTACAAAGGCATCTCATGCTTCCATGAGCTGTGCAGTGGTGGTGGCTGGGCCAGCTGCTCATGGACAGGATCTGCTCCCAAGACAGGAATTAGCCAGATCCCTAATGAAGTGAAGAGAAATTGTATTTACAGCTTTAGATCTTCACTAGGAAATCTGATTTATCTAATTGTAGAATCTAAAAGCTCAGCAAAGTGGCTGCACATTGGGACATGAAAAGTGCATTTACAGGATTATTTTTTTGCATTGAAGAGAAATCAAGCATTTTCTTCTGTATAAAGAAATGTCTTGGACATGAGGAAGAAAAGGAATATGTTAATCCCTGTGTTACTGATTTGCTATTTTAAAGTAAGTGAATATATCCAATATGTTTTACTTTGTTTTAAAAGTAAGAACTGTCAGAAATAAAACTCTTTAAGTCTAGAGTAATTCTTTTTGATTTAGAGCCAGTTGTGGTTATTAATGTGTTAAATGAATTCAATATGTTTTGAATTGCTTTGCCACTTGGTTTACTTGGAAACTAAAACCATTTGTAACAAAACAGTTACACTGGTCTGACTTAGAACTAGTCTATAAGAGCATGTAAAACTAATGGTGCACTTCAGACCATCAAAAAACAATCTTCTGGACTAGATAACAGACAGTTATTAGAAACCAAACCTAAAACTCTTCAGGTACTTGGAAAACAAAAGTATTTCTCTGCACTTTCATCTTATGATTTGCAATTTCAAAAACCCCCAACTCAGTTGAAAGGAAACTCAAGGGTCAGGATGAGATTTCTGCACACGCTGAGCAGCCAGGAGAACCAGCAAGAATGGACAGGAACTAACTTGAAGTTTTGCAGCAAGTCTGCTGTAAATCCAGACATAGATACAGTTTTCAGCCTGCATAAATGTGTGTGGTAGGTGATCTCACAAGGTGTTGCTTCATTTATGGATTAAATGGTTCCCAAGAATTGAGGGAGATGAACTTGGTTTCTTCAAGCTGTCAGGTATCCTTTTTTTTCCCCCCAGTGGTTTACTACACATAGAACAGGCTCAGATACTTTTTTACAAGCACACTTTTAATACCTTTTTCAAAATGACTGTAAATCTGCCATCAGTTTGCTTGTTTATACATGTGGCTTTAGAAGAACCTGTTACATGTAATAAATAGAATGGAGATTAATAAATAGCTCCTAACCTGTGCAGATCACTGTGCAGCAATCATCTCTGGCAGTTTCTCCTAAGACATGAAATGAAGCATACTTTCAGTACTTCACCTTACAGCAGACTGAGTTTTATTCCAACCAAAGTCTTGAGAGTTTTATTTAGAGCCTGAGCTGAAATCTGCACTTTTAAGCTCTTCATAAAATGCTCAGAAAAACTGAGTTTTCAATACAGGTTTTCAAAATTATGCCTTCATTTTTATCGAGTAGAAAAGGGTAGAAAAAACAGAAGTAAAATGTCAGTTTTATTGAAGTGTAAAAACCTCTACAATTGGATCCCAGGCAGAGTTCAGTCATGAGCAAGGGTTTCAGGATTTGGTCATAGGGATGGCCTGTGGATTGCTTAGCTGTGGACCAGGCTCACTTCTGGGAAGAGTAGGTGGAATCTACCTTGAAGTGGAAAAATTGCCAACCCTCCACCCAGTCATAGCACAATGATCTTTGGATAGGAGTTTTAGTTATGGGCAGATCTAGCATTGGGATGTGTCAGATAAATGGGAATTTTGTCTAAGTACATGTGCATTGTTAAGAGTTTGATCATTTGGCTGTTGTCAGAGGGGAGAAAAGCAGCCCAGTGAGTATTCAAAAACTTCAGTGCTTCATTGTCCCTCCAGCGAGTGTGACAGTGACAGCTCTTGTAGTTCCTCTGGCCTCATCTACTGACCCATAAATACAGTTTCTGCCTGAAATATATAGCCCACTACATATTATTATAAATTAAATTAACTACATTTTCTTTTCAGTACAGATTCCAGTTGTCCCTGTACCCACTAAGAACGTGAGAGGGAAATAGAATGATGAGGGGCTATAAACCCAAGGGCCAGGACATAAAGCACAGGATACGTATGTACTCAAAATGGTTTATGTATGTTTGCTTTGATCTTTAAATGCAAACCTAACGCTTATCACAAGTTAGTGATTGCTTGCCAGAGCCAGATTTGCCTTGCACTGCAGCATCAAACTTGAGGCAGTGAGAGCAGCATGAAAAACAGCTCGGCAGAATGAACTTCCAAGCTGTTAATGCCTTGGACTTTCTTGGCTTTCCTTTGCCTGTAGAACCAGAGGTGAACAGATCATCCTTTTAAATTTCCTTGATAAGTCTCATTCCCTCTAGGATTAAACATTCCTGAACATTTTTATGCCTCATTGAGCTCTTTCAGAGAAACAAAAATTAATACTTTAGCTCAACATTTATACTCATAATACCTAAATTCCCCTTGCCTGTAGTTCTTGTAGCCATGGCCATTCCTGCAGAGTTACACTGTTACTCTCCTGTCTGCTTTGTGCACTTAGATTTTATGTACAGAGATTTTGTGTGGCTCTGACCAGTGGGAAATGACTCAGCAGTGTCCTGCAGGGGTGAGTTGGATGGGTGCATGTCAAACATGGATTTTGGATGCAAAGCCAGGACACTTTTGTGCATTCTGTGCATTTAAAATCAGGCTTAACCACTAAGTACTTGGCTTTGGGTATCACAGCTGAATCCAGGCTAAGCTGAACACATAGAGACAAGAGTTAGCACCTCATAAATACTCAAATATTTGCAAAGTCATTATTGGCACAATGTGACCCAACTCTCCTGAAGTAATTGGGCCACCTGATTTATACCTGTGTGGGAGACCTGGCAAAGGTGAGCAGGGACACAGCACATGGGGTTTTGAATGGCTGCCCTGTGGCTCCTCAGAAGGATATCTTTACTAGCCACAGTCTTTTTGGTTATCTGGCCCTCAGTTCTTGCAAAGCAATTCCCTAAGGTGCCTGAAGTAAAAAAGCAAGAGTTTTGTGAACAGCTCAAGTTTTATATTACGTGAGTTTGCTGTGAGATGGCTGAAGATATTTTCCATTATTCCTGTTTGCCTTTCTGGCAGCCAGCTAAACCAAACCTGCATATTTACACAAGGAGCATCCCAATAAACAGGTGATGTGCAGTATTCAGTATCTGTGTAGCAGCTTAGAGCAGGGAAACAGGTGTGTGAAGGTGATAGAGACTTGATAGAAGGTGAATTTTTGTCCCAGCAAACCTTTGTTAAAGAAATCACAGCCCACGAGGAAAGAAGGAGTGATCCATCCCAGCTCAGACAAAATCTGAAGCACCTATAAATTAGTTTAATATTTCATCTTTTCCTGTGTAATCTTAAATAACATATCTTGGTAATGTTACAGTTTGAAAGAGTGAGATGGCACACCAGGAAATATGACCAAAAAAAAAAAACCATGTGAACAAGAAGGAAAGCACATTTTCTCCTTCAGATGATGACTGGTTTAGAATGAATAAAACTTTAAAAAAGACTATCTCCTTTTATCTTCCTATGTCACATAAACAGATGAGGAATTCTCTGCTTGAGGAACACAAGGCTTTCTATGTGATAGAGTGCTGAAGTGCTGAGGTGCAGCAAAACCAGTCCACAGATGTGAGGTACATCTGAATTGCCTTTTACATTGGACCTGCTGCCTGGCTGCTGAGCAGCCCTCCTGCAATGGGACGTGTGAAATTACAGCCTCACTTCCTCTAGTGACAGGGACACTGCTGAAGGAGGGCCCTGCCACACTCAGGTTCATTTAGATGCTCAAACAAATGCACAGATGTTGGTTTCAATCTCCTCTAGTGAAGGAACTGGGACTCTGTGATTGTGCCACTGTGACATTTCCAGTACTCTGGACAGGGCAGGATCCATCCAAAAATGCTCCTCCTCTCACTGCAGAATTAGCTCTGTCAAGGAATCCAAAAGAGGCAGAAAATATATGAAACTAGTCTGCAATTATTTTTTCCAAGTGGCATAATTTGGGGATTAAAATAAGTTTACACTATCTGCTATTCTGTTCAAATTAGTATATACATTTCTAACTCGTATGTTATATATTTTACATAGTATGGATCTAACTAAATTTGCAAGCAGATAAATAATTCCAAATGAAGTTGGAAAGAGGTGACCCATAATACTCGAGTGCTTTCATATACTGGCTCCCTATTAGATTTCATGCAGTAATTTTAGAATTTAACGGTGCCAGCAACTTTATGTTCATACTTAAGAGGTACACCCTCAAACTTAAGAGTTATTCATTTTGACTAAAATTAATTCAATCACCTTTTCCATCTATTATCAACTCAATGTATTATATAGTAAAACTGACCTCCTAAGCCAACCCAGGTAAAAACCAACTAACCAAAACAAACTGAGAGCAGCTAAAGGTGATTTCAATAGCAGAGTTTTCTGGCAATTTAATTCTGTTGTTTTCAGAATTATATCTTTGATATTATTGTCCTTGAAAAAATTGAACAAAATACTAACCAAGTTGAAAAAGCTCAGCAAAAGCTAAGGCTGTTGAAAGCTTCATATCTCAACTGCTTCAAGTGTCCTTTAAGAAACTTTGTTCTGGTGTTCACATTAGCCCCCCTATTATAAATGTATTTTGAGGGGAAAAAATCCCTAAATCACCATTTGGGAGCTGTATTTCCTCAGGTAACATTGGTAAGGCCCATAAAATTCCTCCTGCTTAAGCCAATGTAATCTTGTGAAATCTGCAGGCTACCATGAAGCATTTATGAAAACGTGGTGCCTGCACAGGCCTTTGTGTGGTGAATGCCAGAAGTACCACCATGTACAGGACATATTTTTAATATTGATGAAAATGGAAAAACCAAGCTCAGCCAGATTTGTGCCCCAGGCTTAGAATGTGAACACTGAGCACCACTCTTGGCTACATCCAGCAGTGGAGGATGGGGAGATCAAGAGGTGCACAGGCCATCAGGGGCTCCTGTGTGCTCCTGGCTGCCCTCATGGCTGGCAATCATCTTCCTGCCTCTTCTGTGTGGTAAGACAGGATTAAATTGCAGTTTAACAGAGAAAACTGAGTTTCAGATAGAACAGCAATTCCCTCCCCAGTGGTGGAGGAGGCACCACCAAGAAGTGAGTGATTCCACCCACAGCCCAGCCTTGTCTGTTCCTCTCCCTCCCCACTGAAGGCAGAGGGAGGTGGGATGGGAGGTTAAACCAGGTGCTTCTTTTTTAGATGCTTAAATTAGGAAAAATGAATCTACCTTAGCTGACTTCCCCAGCAACAGGCACAATGCTTAGCTGGGGCATGATTAACTATTCCATCTGCTGGGATCCTAATTACAGATACTGTAACCATGGCTTTTGTCCTGCTGTATGACTAGGGAAGGAAAAGACAAAGAAAATTAGGCTCAGCAGACACAAACAATAAGGGGGTGGATTTTTGTGCTTAGTTGTTTTTTCTTTTTAACCTGTTAAAAAAAGCAATGTGTTCCTCTTGTCCTGGAATGTTACTCTTACCCCAAGTCTAAGTTTTGAAAATTGTAAGTTTTTTAGCTCTTTCTGTCTTCTACTTGCTTAATTTAGTTCAGTTGCAGCTCTAGAGTTCTTTGTGAATTATATAAGGAAAAAGAAGTCTTTCAGCCCTGAATTGAAACACCCTTCCCAAGTGCTGCTTCTCTTGAGGGCAGTGGTGCCATTTGTGCAAGAGAAGTGATGAACAAAAATGTGATCCAGACTTCAGGACTAGTGACATCTCACACTGACACAGTGCCTTGAGAGAACGATAGGATAGGCTGGTACATCTCCTGTAACATAGTAAATTAAAATAACCAGAATAAATACCTGAAAATGCCACCACATATTAATAAGGTATCACCAATGAATGGCTGCAATTCCCATCTCCTTGAAAAGGAGAGGCTTTGTGTTGTCATTACAGTGCAAGAGTTCTGCTGTCATTACATTGCAAAGGCTCCACATCACCAGAGTTCTGTGCCTCCTTGGTATTTCTCATGGACAACTCCTCTAAGCACTGACTCTTCCTCCTTCTCACAGCAGCCAACCAACCAACCAACCCACTCTTTCCTAACACTCTTCTTATTATTGGCTACAGCTGTGGCCTGCTAAAGTCAGGCCTGCTCCTAATCTTTAGTAATTAACCCAGCTGAACTCTTTAGCAGGTAAGATTACTCTCTACACTACCTTCATTCACCTACACTCCATCCCCCTACAGTTGTGTACTTGAGACACAATTAAATTGTAACTATCTCTTACATCTTTTACACAGAATGAACTTTTGCTGTTGAAATGACTGCCTGGGCTCCAGGCACACTGCCACCAAGGAACAGGCATTCCTTAGTTCTCTGCTGCTGCTTCAGCTCTATGTGGCCTAACAGACAGGTGGAGTCTGGCCTGCAAAGTTACCATTATAATGTCAACATAAATATAATTACAATTTCTCCAGCAATGGAATTAGTGCCACCAGGAAACAAAATCATTTCAGGTTTCTCCTGCAGTGTTTGTATGAGCTTAGGGTCTAACTACCAACCAGGGAAATTTGGCCTTTGTGCTCAAATAATGCAGTGCTGTGTTTTCCATTTCGAGATGAAATTACTACTAGTGGGATTTGTGCCTTAGGAAAAGAATTTGTGCTGCTAAATCTTTTGGTAGTCGAGGCTGCTTTGTGTCACCACATAAAGATAGTTATTTACATGGTCATGCATACACAGATGCACAGCTAGAGCTTATGTGCATGAGTGTGTGTTGGTTTGGGATGTCTTTTTAGGAACGTTAGTGTGATGTGAATCATTTTAAGTGCAGGTTTTATGAGGAAGAATATGAGCCTCCAGGTGCCTATTCCCTGTCTCTCTGAGTGCANTATCCTGCAGCATTTCTTGTGCATCAAGAGGAGGTTGGCTTTTCCCTCAGCATCACAGAACACACAGAATTAGCTTAGGGTGATGGTGAAGAGCTAATTCTCCCTATAATTGTGCCTCCTGTGCCAATATTGTAGTGTTCCCAAAAACGGTCTCAAATGAGATTAAAATCAACAAAATGAAGCCAATTTCTCTTACACATAGCCTTAAGCCTTTTTTTCAAAGAAATCTGAAATTATACTGCAGGATAAGTATTCCAGCTGCTGCTTCAGCAGTGTCCAACTGCAGTGATTTAGAGCAAAGCCTCCATGAAAGCAAAGGGAAATTTGTGCTCAGCCTTGCCTGGCCAGCTGGATTCCAAGTGCAAATCAAGCCCTAGTGCTGCCCTTATTCAGGGATAACAGTACAAATAAGGGTAGGTTGGCATTTTAGGTCACATCAGAAGGGCACTTCTGAAGCAAATTTCCTGATTTCTGCCACTTACCATGCTTTTCCTTGCACCTCAGATCAGAGTATAGGAACTGGGCTTTTGGATGAACCAACATCAGGAAGGTACTCCAGGACCATGCTTCCTAAGCCCCAGCCAGTCCAGACAAGGGGCCAGACTGGAAATTTGAGCCAAATGCAAAGTGTGCATGTGGGGTCCCCACTGCCAGCTGTGGATCTGCTCCTGTTTAGCTTTCCAGTGTAGGTAGAGCCATCTGACACACAGGTGAAACACTAGTGCATTGCAAACTCCCATTTTGAGTAAATTGGAAATTTAAATAAGTAGTAGAAACCTTAAAATAATACAGTGCTCATCCCAAGTGGTTTAAACTCAAGGCTTTCAACTCCCTAGCACAGTTTCTTTCTTCCCCTCCTCAGCTGAAGAAGCAACTCAGCTTTTAAGACTCTCCATTACCATATGCATGTTAAAAAAAAAAAACTCAGCTCTTTTTCACTATGATTTACATTCCAAATTTGCTTATTTACTCCTAGGTAGATTAATCTTGTCTTTAATTACTTTTATAGCAATTACATGCTTTTAATCTGTGGTTTAGTGATCTATTACTTACAGCTGCAGTGAACAAAATACACACAGGCTGGGGGAAACACATCCCTTGTGTAGGTGGCCACTGTGGGCCTCTTTTAAATTATACCAAGCCTCATGAGCTAAGGCCTAAGTAGTTTTCAGGATTTAAACAGATAAGGATGTTTCAGTCAAGGACATCATAGGCAATTCTTTGTCAAAAGTGTCAAGAGTGCAACGCCCAAAAAACTTGTCTCAGAAAGTTTAAGATCAGAAACTTACAGGATTGTGTTCAAACACTCTGTACTGGTTTTAATCTTCTTCTTCTTTATCTCTCATTGCAAGTGTGTCAAATTACTCAAGTTGGGATAGGAGAAATTAATTCACAAACTTCTTAGGTATCTGGATTTAAAGTTTTGTTGGACTGACTTCTAGTGTGCAAAAAGCGTACACTTGTATTGCTCTCCCCTCCTGAACATCTGAAGATGACAGCATTAAAGAATTAGTCCCCAGAGCATTATTATCCACTTCCAACTGATGGGGCAAAAAGAGATTTGATGGCTTCTTCAATACACTGTGGTAAAGCTAGGAAAGGAATCCAGATGTCCTGGTTCCTCATCCTGTCCCTGAACCACAAACCACACATCCCTGCCTTATTAGCGACAATCACAGCACATGAAAACAGACTATTTATATCTGAATATTTCATCTGTTCTCACTCACTATTCCCTAACTCACCAATGTAGTTATGTTGGCAGGGCGACAGTCTCTTTTTTCCCAGTAAGAGCAAACAGATTGTTAGGTTTTCTGCTGAGATACAAGCTGCACAAGAAGAACTCCCAAATAAATCAGATCAAAGGGACCATATTTCCATTGAAACATCCTTGGTCAGGCAGCAGTGGGAGAGAAGGTTTTGTAACATCTTCCTTGGCTGACTCGAA
>WBNQ01033808.1:0-26772 GCA_013401375.1 Spizella passerina | reverse complement strand
GCTGAAGAGAGGCTTAAAGGACTGCAAGGAAGTGTGAATTCGTGGAGATAATTCCAAGCTACCCTTTTGTCCTCCCTGGCAGAAGAAACACGAACCAAAATACAGACCCTGCACCTGGCTCCCTCCAACCACGGGGATCAAATCCAGCACTGCAAACACAGCACTTACTGCCAGCATGCGAGCGCAGACACTCAACCAGCCAAGTGACCTTTTCTCCATTCAACAGTCTCTTAAAAGCAAAATTTGTTGTGAAGGCTTTGTGCTTAAAGAATGTATGAATTTATGTCAAATCCATCAGTCCAGGGACTGATAATTGCTTGGGTTGAGATGGCACTGGGGCTAGGCACAGAGAGGAGGAAAGGGAACACACAGTTATTTATTAACTTGAGTCCCCAAAGCCTTGTTATATTCCCAAATCACAACCCTGCTGGCATAAGAGACTGCTGAGATGGAAATCTCTTAGCAGCTGCCTCTCCTGCTCCCGAGCCAGCGCTCCCCTCCGTGCCGAGTGATGAGGCGGCTTTAACGCCCGCTGCAGGAGCAGAATTTAACGCGCCCCATAAAAAAATCATGTACTGCCCTAAAAATCCAACAGCACTCCTTTGACATTCGAGTGCTGCAAACCCAAGGTTTGTATCTGAAGCCTCTCCTCTCCTGGGCTGGTGCTGTGGAGCAGGAGCAGAGGATGAGCCCCCCAGGCCCCAGGTCTGCTGCATCCCCGTGACCCCCTGCACCCAGAGCAGGCTCAACAGTGATGCCAGCTCTGCTGACCCTGCTCCTAAAGAAGTTTTGAGATTATGCCTCCAGGCTTAAATGGGACTTAAGTGCTCCCTTGGCCTTCTGCTGGCACAGGGCAGGTGGTGGGTACAGAAAACACTACAGGAATCAATAAAACCAGCCAAGGTAATGAGGGGAGAAGCCACCTTCACCCATAAAGCAAGCAAACACACTGATTTTAAAAACAAAACCACAAAATCTGTGTTGCCACACATATGCTTTGATGCTGATTATTATACAGAAATGAATCTGGGATTTATGTCATTAAGGATGGAAATCTCCACGATCCTTGCAAGCACAGGCATATTTCTGATACAAAAAACAATCCTTAATAATTTTGACTGCTTCTGGAAACTAGCCTCCTGGCTTTCAGAGGGTTTTTTACGGTTGTTGATTCTGGCTTGTAAAGGAGAAGTTCCTCAGGAGGAGTGCTGGAACCAAGTCCCACAGCTATGTGCAAACCCCACCCAGCAGAGCTGCCATCGGTGCAGTTCGTAATCCTAGATTTGAGCAGCTTTTCTGACTGCAAGCTGTCTGGGTAATTGCTAAGCTGTCTGCGAATTACTATTGAACTCTGTCCTTTTTTATCTCACTGACTGACTACTATTTGTTATTAGTCCAAGTAATAATAATATATTAATGTACATGCTTAATATACAGAAGTGTATGTTTGTACTGCAACTGCACTGCACTCTGCACTCTGCAGCGTGGGAAAGCACCGTGAGCGGAGCCAGCAGTCACACAGGGACCCAGCTATCATCTCCCCAAAGGCCACACAACCCACAGCCTCAGTATTCAGTGATTCCTACACATCAGATGCTTTGCTCTGACTGGCAATGCTGGAAAACTCAGGGAACTTGCAGGCTCTGGATGTGTCCCGAGGCACGGCCAGCTCGCTGTCCTGGGAAGGGCTGGGCTGGCTCAGGAGTGTCCTGGCACACGGGCAGGGCTGGGCTGCAGCCAGGGGGGCAGGAGACAGGGCTGAGGCTCTGGCACCTCCAGAGCTCCTGGCTGGGGACACTCAGCTCCACGGATGTCTCTTGCCAGCTCCCGGAGCAGGGAGTCCCTCCCTGAGCTGCCCCCAGCAGCTGATGGGCCAGGTGTCCCCTCCCAGTTCTGTCTATGTAGATTCTATCAACCAAAACATGGTAGAGTTCCCACACCATATTTATCACTAGGGCAGCTCAGCACCTGGCAGCAGCTCCCACCTTCACACACAGCATCTGGGCACTGGACCATGCTCAGGAGCTGGTGCAAGTCGTTCACTTTCAAAAGGAAAGCTGGGAAAGTCGACTTCAGAGAGGAATTCTTTTTTGTTGACCTCTCCACAAAAAGAGCGAAATGACCTGACTAATAGGGTTAAACATCCTTCTCCTGAGGCAGCAGCTGCCAGCCTGGGCCAGCCTCAGCTCTGCTGAGCACGCCTGCAGCTGCCAACTAACTCACGGGGAAGCAGAGCTACAGAATGGCCGTGGTCGATAAATTTAATTTCTTATTAGCAAAACACTAATCAATAATCCAAACCAATTTTTTTTCTTCCTTCTATATTTTATGCTTATTTGTGATGGGGAAACAGACAAATTACCACTACACTGTCATTGGAGAGTTACTGCCGTGAGGTTATGGTCCAAGAAAATTAGAAGGGCCAAAGTCCAGCTAGAACTTCACCTGGCTGCTGCCGTGAGAGGCACCAAGTGTTTCTATCAATACCTTAGGAACAAAGCAGGGCTAAGGAGGACTTCCACCTCTTACTGGATGTGGGGGCAATCACAGCGAGAAAGGCTGAGGCCCAGAGGGAGCCCCCTGGCTCTCCAGAAGGAGGAGAAGCCAGGTGGGGGTCAGCCTCTTCTCCCAAGCAACAGGTCAAGAGCTTCAAGTTGAGCCAGAGGATAGATTAGATATACATTTAGATTGGATATTGGGAAAAATTCTTGACAGAGGGGGTTGCCAAGTGCTGGCACAGCTGCCCAGGGCAGTGGTGGAGTCCTGAGCCCTGTGGGGATTTAAAAGCCGTGTGTATGTGGCACCTGGGGACACGGGTTAGTGGTGGCCTTGGCAGTGATTGGTGAACAGTTGGACTCAGGGCTTTTCCAACCTGAATGATTCTGTGATTAGTTGTTCTTTAATTACTCCTTGAACCTGGTAGTTAGTCAGAGTGCAGACGAAGCTCTTGATGGAGATGACCTGACAACAGTTAATTGTAAACTTGATATAAACAACACTCACGGATGTGTTTTTCTTAAATAGGAATCATGAACTGATTTCTCATGTTGTACTGCTTTTCCTTTTTACTAGCTCATCATTCTGTCTCCCATAAAGACTGAAATTTCATACTCGTGTGATTATTGAACCATTGTACCCTTCCCCTAAAAGCATGTTTCTCAACCTTCTGTTTGGAAAGAAAAGTCTCACATTAAAAAAAAAAACAAACTCATTTTTAAAATAAGCTTCATTTGTGCAATTCTGGGATATTTATGATACAAAGCTGTTACAGCTATCAGTGATGTCATCACTATCTCGATGTCATTCTTAAAAGTCCTTATTCTGAGACTTTGATTATTTTTTATCCTTATTCCAATGTAGAACAACTGCCATTTTCTTCTGAAATTGGCCACTTCAGCACAAACTGCTCCCTCTAGAAGATCGAGTGGAAGAGCTCAGTGTGTTTGGAGTACATTGGCCTAGATCCAAATTCCTGAATCACTGATCACAATTCTGGAGGCAGCCAAAACAGTAAAGCACAAAACAGTCTAAACCCTGGGCATGAAAGCCCTGGCCTGGCTTCAGGGGTGCAGAGGCTGAGCAGGAGGGCTGGTGGCTGCGGAGATGGGGCTGCACGGACAGGGAGCATCGCCGGCGCCGCGCGGCCCAGATGGATGGGCTGCAGGATTGCACCAAGAACAGCAAAAGACGTGAACTTTCTGATTAAAGATGAAGAAGTAGGTGATTAGCAATCTGCAGGGAGCTCGAGGCTTGGCCACGCTCTGCTGGTCCAGGAGACGTGGGCAGCGCTTGGCTGCAGCGGCCGAGGACCCAGCGCGGCTCAGACCTTGTTCCAATATCAAAAGTCCTGGTTACTGATGAGTTATTGGATATAGCCATCTCAAGGATTTTTAAAAATACACCATTTGTATTCAAATATTTCATTTCCCAAGCCCCTTTCACTGCAGCAGCAGTCACACACGCTTTCTCATGTAAATAATGCCTCAAAACAATCACATGATAATTATTCAGTCCAAACCAAACAACAACTACTAATTAAACTGAATAGAAAACAGTGCAGCAGAGAAAAGCCTGCAAAGGGCCTCATGTCGTTCGCAGCAATTCTAACCTAAAATAAATGCTGTGAGCAGGAAGGTGCCATGTAGGGAGCTCCACCTAACTTGTTGTGCTGTTATTTGCACAGTTTTAATAGGATTTTTCTATTAATCTCTGACAAACCATGAAATTTTATATTTTCACCATGACCAAGCCATGAAATTTGCCAACTTTGTCCATGATTTACATTGGGTGATAGCTATAAGGTCTGTTATGCTTTTTAACTAAATAACTACTACAGCTTCCCCTTTGGATGGAATGAAGAATTTGCCTATAATTAAAGCAGGAATTGTTAACTGCTGGCAGTAAAAGTTTACAGCATTGTTTGACAGTCACAGAGATAAGGCAGTAAAACCCTGGGATGCTGCGTCTACCTGCACTTCCCAGCCCCCCCAACAATAGGGTTCTATCTCTCAGCATCACGAAATCAATCTCAGATTAGGTAATGAAATATGCACCAGCCTTTTCCCAGAACCTTTGACAAATCACACACAATCCTAAATCTTCATAAATCACGATTAAAGACAAGTATATCATCACCAACGCATATATCTTTCCATGCCTGACCCAGAGACTAATGAGAAAAGGCCTAGACTATCTCATCTGATTAATTAATTCAAAATGTCTGCTGTTATTCAAATGTGAGGCTGGTATTATTTGAATAACACTTGACAGCAGTGCCTGAAGATATCATTTCTGATTTGTGAAGCTGCTGCTGCATAACTGATGATAGTTTATGAAAATGTTCCATCGAAGCTGCTTTTCTTGGCACAACTGTGAAAGATTTTCTGGAGAGAGGGTTTTGTGTCAGTAGTTGATGCTGCTAACATTGTCAAATATTTCCAAAATCTGTAACATCTTGGAAGCCCTTTCTTCCTGAAGCCTTGTTGAATATTAGTGTCTTCGTTCTCTGAGAAATAAATATCTCAATATATATATATATGTCTGCAGCAAAGCCAGAGGCAGCTGGGTTTGGCCCTTTCCGTGCTGCCTGCCCCTCACCAGGCCTGGGGAGCAGACCATCCTCCATCCTCTCCCCCAGCCCAGGAGGGGCTCAGGAGCCTGCCTGCTCCGACACAGCTCCCCACGGGCTCTATTCCTGGGGGCTCTTGGGGATATTTTAGTGGATGGGAAGGAGCAGCACTGTAACTCCATGGTGAGATGTCCCACTGGAGCGCTCACCAGGCACAGGTTTATTTCTTGTCTGAAAGTACTGGAGTCCCTCCTTTTCCCTGGCAGGCTGCACACAGGGTACCTGCTCTGCTGAACACCTACCACGGCAGGTGCCATTGCCAAAGGATCACCCAGATCAAGGCTGTGCCACCAGCTGTGCCACCAAAACCCAAACCCTGCTGCTGCGGGCACCCAAGGTCTCTGCTGGCAGAGCCAAGGGAGAGCAGACTGCTCAGGGTCTCAGAAATGCACACAAAGCTGTTTCCTCTGCCTCCAGCCCCTGACAGTGCTGCAGGGAGAGCTCTGCTCCTGGGGAGTGACCTGGCTACCTGGGGAGCTTGTTCCAAACAAAACTCACAGCAAAGGCTCCAGGGTTTGCCTGAAATGGGCTGAAATGTGCTGACACTCTTGTCCAGCACATAAAGGGAGGAAGCTGGGTTAATGTAAATGCAGAGCAGCACCTGCCCAGGCTGAGTTTGCAGTGGTGCTGGAGGGCCTGATCCATCCAGAGCAGGGAGGAGCAGCTCACAGCACACCCCCAGCGAGGGCAAAGATGCTCAGTACTTAATTTTATAGCACCTGTAATAAAGCCATGGGAGCAGCATTCTGCAGGTCACTGGGCCTTTGAGGCACTGTTATTAGAAATAATTTAAATTACAACTCTGTAAAAACAATTTTTAACAGAAATCTTTGTTTTAAAATTTTCTTTTTTCCAGGAGATGATAATAATCATCATGTTATTCCAAATACACCATAGCACAAAATACCTACAACTAGTTACAATCAATTTTATTATGGAATGTGAATGTGATGCCAGCCTCATACCAGTGTTAAACTGGGCTGTTCTGAAGCCATGGAGCCATGAGCACTAAAGAAGAGGATGTAAAATGTATGGACTAAACCAAATATAAATCAATCATTATGACAGAAGTAGCACTTATTTGAGAGTCAGAAGTGAACAAAATATTCTGTGTCAGCAAAATGTCTCCTGTCAAAACCCGCTCTTTAAAATTTCACTACAATGTGCTGAGACAAATGTCCTTTGCAACTCCGTGGAAGGAAGCATATTCTAAATCTTCATAATTCAAACCTTCCCTGTTTTCAGGCAACAAAGCAAGCCTGAAAGGGCTCAGCACTCCTGCTGATGGGGTAAATGCTGCAGCTCCACGCAGGACGGGCAGCACCTCTGAGCCAGCCGGGAGCCGCGGGGAGGAGGCACCTGCAGGGCTCCCTGTGCTGGCGTCCCTGCAGTCAGCGTGGAGCTCGTGGGGCCAGCAGACACCCCAGAGCAATGGGGAGTTCCCTGCCAGCGACTCGGGACCATGGCCTGCACCTCTGGGGTCAGTGAGAGGCACCCCAGGGACGCCTCGTGCCTGGGGCTGCCCCAGAGTCACCCCAGCCGCGTCTCCCCCTGCCCCACTGTGCCGGCCAAGGGGCTGCAGAGGCGCTGCTGCACCCCCCGTGCCCAGAGCTGCTCTCCATGGGCCACCCTGGGCAGCATCCCGGGCACGCTGCCTCCTCCCCAGCCATCCCAGCTGCGGCCTAGCAGGATCCCAGCTCCTTCAGCCCTCTGTCCAGAACCTCCCACTCCCTCCCTCCACGCCGTTTAAAGTAGACCATTTATCTTTGATTAAATTATGAATGTTTGAGCCCAGTTAAATCTTACAACTGAGCGATCTGGGCGAACGTCGTCTTCTCTGCCTCCCCTTTATCCTTCCCAAACGCATCACGCGTTCCTGAGGAGTTCTGCATTATGTCACTCTTCAGTATATAAAATAAAGGGCAGGCATCTAAATCAGATCTCTGTGCTTCCTTACTTGGGATGACAGCACAAGCTGAACACTTTTGGTGGTTACACTGTTTGCCAATCTGCCGCTACCTTAAGATACATAAAATACCAAATTTAAGACTTCAAAAGGGTGACTCCATTTATGTCATCGTACTCAAGAAAAAGCAACATTTTCCAATTTGAAAATGCTAGGGGAATGTGCAGAGGTCTGTGAGATGTCCCATACTGCTGGGGAAGTGCAAATGTAACAAAGGTTTCATGTTTACCCATTCAAAAGAAGAACCGTATTTTTTTTCCAATTATGTTTTAAATTGGACGCAATCTGCCATAATTTCTAAACCAGCAGAATTAAAGGTCTGAAATCCACTGCAACTTCTAAAAAATCAAACCATTGGAGAGGACAAAGGCAAAGCAAGGGCTGTTGGCAACAACCTCTTCCAGCTTGAGTCTATTTTTGCAACTGTAGACATTAAAAAACCTGTTTGAAGATTAAAAATGCATAAAACTCGCAATTGACATTTATTTCCTGGAAAACAATCTATTTTTTCAGAGATGGTTTTTCCAGAAGATGATAAACTCCTTCTCCTTATGTTGTGCCTTAAGACATCATGTGCTTTTATCCTTTAGCAAAATATGAACCAGCTCCAAGGCTGACAATGCCAAGAACCATGACAAAATGGATTATTAATGAGAAACTGATCTCCAGAACTCTATTAATTTATGTCTTCCTGTCGGATCCCAAAGATGTATCAGCCCTCTCACTCAAAGAAAAAAATGCCAACATTGTACTTTGTTTTAAAGTTCTGCTTAGATGAAGAATTCATTATCCAAAGCAGTGTTGTGTTATTTCAGGCTCCTTGTAGAATAAAGATTCTTTATCAAATAGCTTAAAAAGCCACTGACAAGTGTGAGGATCTTGCAAAATTTATTTACATCAACAATTCAATGAGGAATCTTGGATTTTTAACCTTTTTTTTTCTTTCCTCGGCAACACTCCTCGCCTTGTTCTGACCTCTCAGCACTTTGGAAATGGAGACCATGAAATTCCATCTGTAAAACCTCAGAAAAACTAACACAATGGTGAGCTTTTGAAATTCTTAATTGTACTAATTATTCCACTGAATATAACGATCTCACACGTAAACAGAAGAAATTCAATTTCTTCATTGAGCACGAACAGCAAACAGACAAAATATCCTTTTAAGCCTCCATGAAAAAATCTATCTAATCTGTGCTTATCATAATATTTATGAAATAAAAAACAGAGAGAAAAAATTGCTGTAATGTACTCTGGATGACCTCTGCTTGTGCGAGAGAATGAAAACAGCCTTTTGCTTTTCAATCCCCATCAAAGTGGAGTTAAAGGAGGGACAGCATTCCCTTGCTCACTGCCATTAATCATTGCTTTCTTCAAGCAAGTGCGTATTAATTTCTGTCATCCCAAACATCATCGAGTATTGTTACAGCACCGTTCACTCCTCATTCAGCACCAGTTGTTACCAGTTTCCCTACGCTGAGCAGAGACAGGGTGAATCGTGTGGATTTCAGTGTTGGAGGCCTTTATCCCTGGGGTGCTGACACCAATTAAGCCATTGCAAGAAGAAATGAGAGCAGGCGCAGCCCTTGGCGGTAACGAGAGCTCGCACCCAGGCCTGGCCGGGTGCCACAGCTCCAGCTCGCAGCATGGGCACCGCGTCCTGCTGGCACGGGCACCAGCAGCACCCAAAAACCAGCCTGGGCTGTGCCACAGCTCCTGCTCACAGCGCGGGCACCGCGTCCTGCTGGCATGGGCAGCATCAGCACCCCAAACCCAGCCTGGGCTGTGCCACAGCTCCTGCTCACAGCGCGGGCACCGCATCCTGCTGGCACGGGCACCAGCAGCACCCCAAACCCAGCCTGGGCTGTGCCACAGCTCCCACTCACAGCGCGGGCACCACGTCCTGCTGGCACGGGCACCAGCAGCAGCACCCAAAAACCAGCCTGGGCTGTGCCACAGCTCCAGCTCACAGCACAGGCACCGCATCCTGCCCGCACGGGCACCAGCAGCCCCCAGAAACCAGCCTGGGCTGTGCCACAGCTCCCACTCGCAGTGTGGGCACCGCGTCCTGCCCGCATGGGCATCAGCAGCAGCACCCCAAAACCCAGCCTGGGCTGTGCCACAGCTCCAGCTCACAGCACAGGCACCGCATCCTGCCCGCACGGGCACCAGCAGCCCCCAGAAACCAGCCTGGGCTGTGCCACAGCTCCCACTCGCAGTGTGGGCACCGCGTCCTGCCCGCATGGGCATCAGCAGCAGCACCCCAAAACCCAGCCTGGGCTGTGCCACAGCTCCAGCTCACAGCACGGGCACCGCGTCCTGCTGGCACGGGCACCAGCAGCACCCCAAACCCAGCCTGGGCTGTGCCACACTGGGCTTCTGCAATCCATGACTGTCACTGCTGGCCTGAAACAAGAGCAGGGGCACGAGCTCCTGTTCCTTTGCTCCATTCCAGCAGTACATGTACACATAACACAAATTACAGTGATTTTACCACCGATATGTAACAAATACCCTAAATATGAAAATGAACTGAATCTGCCTGATTTATAACATTGTTCCAGCTGTCTCCAGCACCCTGCATTGCCAGCCTGGCATCCCCTTTCGTTCGGGAGTCTCCAGGAAATAAAAAAATCCCACGTTTCAATAAAGGTACCTCAAAGCCTTAAAATCAACACGGTTAATGAGTTTAATTAATACCATTTGTGCCTTGCTAAAGTGTATGTAAGGATTTATCAAACTCTCTGGCAATAGTGTTGATTTTTTCTGACCGCTTTAGACCCAATCATTCTCCTTCTTTCAGACATTTACATCTGCTTTTAAGTTTTTATGGTTGCCTGTTGGCAGGCAGCAAAGTGGAGCTGTCGATGCTGCTGCAGAATAATGCAAGGTTTGTTATGAATTAAATATTAGAAACCTTAACGCAGCGGCCAATAAGAATTATTTGCCTTATTAAAGCAGCAGAAGACGCTGATTAAATTTTCATTGCATTGCAGTCTTTTTCCCATTTCTGCTTTCAATTCATCATTCTAATGTATGAAAGGCTTGCCGAATAATGGCATGGGGACTTAATTTCTGGAATGCAAATATGGCAAAGAAAATACCATAAATACCCTCCCAGAAAACATTAAACAGTCAGTTCTAATTAAGTGAATACTAACTAAGTAAATATTCTCTTAAAGGGAAAAAAAAAATCAAGATATCAAGAATTCCAAGAAGGAAAACTCTAGAAATAAAGGAACACAAAAATTAAAGGGAGTTTTGATTATGTGGATTTCACAGGAGGAAACTAAGTATGGTTAAACAATTGAGTTTTCAGGTACTCCAAGAGATTTCTGTGTTCATGAGTAAGTACCAGAAGCCCCAGCCGTGTTTTGATGAACTGCGGCTGCAGTTGGTAGGTGCTGCGAGTCAATCCACTCGGCGTGTGCCCGCTGTAGTGAGGCTGCTCCCAGTCAGGTGATCCAGATGTGTTCGTTTATAAAGCAACGCAGTGCAGTGGTGCTCAGTGCCCTGGTCTGGCCCGCTGCAGAAGCAGAATTCCTTCGGGGGAAGAAGGCTCCCGTGGCACGGGCACTCGGAGGGCGGCCGGGTTGGCACCGCGCACGGCACCGCGGAGCGGCGAACACAACCTGCATCCCCGTGTCCTATCCTGAAGGTTGTTCACGTTTCTGCCTTAATGTGCATCAGGAAGAAAATGAACTTCAAGTATCCATTTCCCCTAGAGAAAATCTCTTCCCTGAAACTCTGCAACTAATGAAATGGGGATCTATAAATAGCAGCATCATTACCATGAGAGCACTTGCTTTGTGCCCGGCTCTGCCTCTGACCCTCTTTACACTAATAACCAGTGGGCTTCCATCGCATCCCTCCATAGGATGATCAATATTAGGACAGTTAAAATGTGATGTACATTTAAGCCACGGGGTGTATTTACTCACCGGCTTGCTCAAACGCGGAGCACAATGCAGCAGGTCCTGCCTCTCCCTGCTCACCCGTTCTACAGAATTCCTTATTGTCTCAAACGAGGAGAGAGCTGCTCTGGAACTCCTCTGACGGTACCAAGACGCACGTCGTGACAAGACAAAAGCCATAACACACCTGAAACGTTCCCTGATGAAATCTCTCGATGAACCTCATTAAAATGGTTACTCCATTCCAAATATTATCTACTGAGGCACCACTGTAGTAAACTCTTCCTAAACTGTGCAAGTGAGCATTTAATCAGGGAACGCAATGGTTTGGAAGCGTGGTTTAGGTCTAGTCAAACCCCCCGTATTTTCTAATTATGATGGATCCTTTCCAAAAGTTAACCATCATTTAATTTCACTGCGTACTGTAAATTCAACCATCCTAAAGGACAATGCAGTTTGTGAATCCAGGGTAAAAAGCAACTATTTATTAGTTGCCTATGGAATATTCTGCTACTGCGTATAATTTATTGATACTGAGATATTTATGCTGCCCTTCATTAAAGGTAAATATTCAGTTACATTTGCATCTCCCATATACAAAGAGTTCAATTGTTCTGCTAATTTCATATCTCTTAAAATAAATATGATAAAACGTTCCAGTGGGTGGATGAGTTTAAAGGCTTTTATTCTCCGTGACAAAATTATTGATGACAACATATCATAAATGGCACTTACTCCATATACACATGTCACAAGAAAATGTAAAATATTAGAACAGTTATGCATGCAGGAACATTTACTTTTTAAATGAAAATATAACATCCCAATTTTAAAAACCATGTGGTTAAATCAAGAGAATGCATATGTAGAAAACAGAGGACATGAAATTGCACACGTGTTTGTGCTGATTTTCTTTTTGCTTACAGGTACTACACAGGTACTCAAATGTGATTGACTTTATTTAAGCCACAAAACACTGAGTCCCCCAGCAAAGCCCAGACAAATGGCACAGCCACACACAGCTCACAGCGCGCCGCCGACTGCTCTGGCTCCCAGAGGTACTTGTTCAGTGGCATTTTTTTCTCTGTTTGTTATCACCCTTTAACTTATTAAATATTAAACCAGCTCAGAAATCTGCATTTTATATCAAAATCAGCAGTCAAAGCCAGTAAAATGCATTGAGAAGATCCTGCGCCGGCCAATTGCGCTGGTGTGGCTCCAGAGGCTGCACCTCTGCTGAGCACACTGTTATCTGCTCCAGACAGCGGTGGGGGATGCTTGGAACATGCTCCCAGGATGAAGACTGGTGTGTTCCAATCTTGCTTAAATCATCCAGACATACCTCTGAGAGCCTAAAAACGGGTTATTGCAAATGGCATGGGTTTTTTGTATTTTAATATGATTAATATTGTAAGACACACAAAGATATATGAAAGAGAGGATTTAAGAGAAATAAGCTGAGGAAGTAAAGCTTGGAAAATGCAACCAACACTCTGAAAATACCAGGCAGCAAAGGTTGCAATTTGAAGGAAGTAAGAGCAGAATTCTCAGCACATGGTGGGAAGAGCAATGGCATTTTTACTGGGGCTAAAAACCAGAAGTGTTTGCTGATCTGTGCCAGCAGCTGAACTTTCAGGCCTATTTGTAAATAAAATCAAAATTGCAACTTCAGGTCCATGGATTCCCCTTGCCGTGGGCCTAAGGCGGAGGAATAGGCAGGAGCTGGGCGCTTCCCACAGCCGGGATTTGGAGAATTTCAGAGTTAAATAAAGCAGATTTGTAACTGGCAGGATCCTCTCAGCACCGACGTGGTTCTTGCTCTGAGGCAGCCGATGGAGCAGAGCTGCTCAGCGGCACTTGACAACAGCAGTGCTCCCACAATTGTAACCCTCAAATCCAATCAATCCTTGCTCTTTGCATTTCAAGCAGCTCCTGGCTGCCACTGCCTGAAGATAACTATTTTACCACCTCTGTCATGCCTAATTAACAAGTCAGATGTACAATTTAGAAATTTTGCAATTAACCTGCTAAAATATTGCTGGAGGATGCTAATTGTTATGCCAGTTGCCATAAAAGCTCATTTGCATAACTTATGTGTGAAAAACAATTATGAGCGGCGTTCACAGACGCGGTCCACAAACTGCTCCTAGCTACGGATGAGAGGGCCACAAAAACACTTAATTCATTGCCCACAAAATTATGTTCCCCCTTTTCTTAAACAGCATCTGTTTTGTGAAGCCATATTCATAGAAAATCCCCAAATCAACAATTAGGAGCATATGTAAATGCGCGATTACAGTTCTTTTTCTTCCATTGACAAGTTCCCGCAGCCGGGCGGCGCGGGCGGGCGGTGCGGGCTCCCCGCGCCGGGCACTGCCCGGAGCCGCGGCCGACGGCGCCCGCGCCGCTATCGCCGCCCGCAGCCGATCGCTGGGGGCCACTTCAGCAACAAAGAGCCTAAAGTCAATTGTTTCTCCAGTGAATGGGCGTCTGTTCTCGGCATATATTTACCCAGGCGTTCAGGGCAGATTTTTACCATTAAATTGGAGGCTGTAGAACATGGTTGTTGTACAAATATTTACATTAGTGCTGACCACGGCCTTATTGCGGCGCTCGGAGAGAACAATGTCGGCGGCTCCGTCACCCCGGTTTGGAGGCCCGAGGCTCGCTGCCGGCCGCACAGCCGGAGCGCCGCTCGCCGTGCCCGCGGAGCGATGGGCTAATTCCATCGGACAGCAGCCGGGGCACGGCGTTTGCACCAGGCCCCACCGTGCCACGGCTCTAGGAAAACAAATGTCCGGGTTTTGTTCCATGGACAGCAGGACACGGACTCTGTGTGATTTTGGGTCTCCTCTCGCTCAGGCGGTTCGCTCAGCGAGTGCTCCCAGCCCAGTAAATACGACTAAACTAAAGAAGAACTTGAGTCTGGAGCCCCACGACACACAGCTGAGTGGTTCACCACCAATGACATCACGCCGCTACACAGCAAGATGATGTCACTTGCACCTCTCCAAAATATTAGACATTTAAAAGTTACATAACAATCTCGGTGATTAAACAGCAGCTGTTATGATAATCAGTCAGTAAAAGGAAATGGATTTGTTTAGCGTTAGCAACTACAATATTATTAGATGCTGGGTATATTGAAAGGAAGAAATATTTCCTTTATTGAACACAAAACACTATAAATTTAGGTAAACCGAAATTAGTTCATGTAATACACTGACATCCAAGAATTTATGTATAAAGAGTCTATCATTTAATTTTCAGACATTCAATTTCTATACTTGGTCACAGTCAAAAGGTCAAGAACCAACAAGTCAATAAGTTCCCAAGCTCCATATTGATATCACGTCACTGCCCTAACAAGTGGAGGGGAAGAAAGAAATAATTCACAAAAGAAGTCCTCAGTTGCCTTTGGAGGGCAAATCTCCCCCAGCGTCCCACACTGTGCCACACTGGGTACCCAGAGAGCCCCAGCAGTGCCAAAACCTCCCCAGCCCTGTGGCACTGGAGGCGTCGGGCAGGGCTGTGGTGCCCGCACCCCAGCGCCCGCTCTGCCATCCTCGGCCTTCCTTTCCCATCTTCGCCCAGTGCAACACGAGAAAGAAAAACGAGGTAGGAAAACTGATAGTTCCCACTCTATTTGAATAACAAGTGAAATCCTAAAAATCCCTCCACTGCATGTTATTACCAAGTGTATCTCCAGGTTTTATAGTGACAGGACTATGCTATAATTTCTGAGAAAACCTCGGCATAAAGCTCCATAAACCCAACCACTCCTGTAATGTATCACCTTATCTAGTGCACAATCATTTCCACAACTTTTCATGTTAGTATAATTTGTACAAAAATGGTAATAAATACATCCTTGAAGTCAAATAAGAATCATTGCACAATCTACTGTAACTTGTTCTTACTAGTGACAGTCAATCACGCTACCAGGATCTCACATGAAAGAAAATAAGCAAACATTTGGGTGTTCTGTAATTACAAACCTCGCTAAAAGCATGCTTCCTTCTTTAATCAACAAATATAAGAAAGTGTGTCTGGCACAGCCTTTTGAGTGTGCCAACCTGCCTTGAACAGCTACTGAACAAGGAGAGCACCGATCCCTAGCGACAGGAGCAAACCTTCTCCTTCTGTACTGAGCAAGCCAACCACCAAGGCACAAAGCCCTGATATCCCTTAAGAAAGGTCTAACCATGGAGTAAAAATCATTCCTGATTAAAGCCAAGAAAAGAAGAAGTCTAAGGAAAGCTTAATTTCTTCATCTCCAGGAGGTACAACTCATTTGCGGCCAAAGCGGAATGAAGCGGATACTGTAAATTTACCTCTGACATAACAATTTTAATTAAACCCAACAGTTGATAAAAATATTCCTTTTTAACACACAGCACCAAGTCAACACAACCTTCACAAAAAATCAGATGGATAGCATTCCCATTTTAGAGATAAGAGAAGCAAGCTCTTGCATTCAGTTCCATGAGGCGGTGGCCGAGCTCAGGGTCTGCCCTGCCAAGGTCACCATGTCCCTCCTCACCACATCCCTTACAGAAATCTGGCGAGGAAGGTTTCTTCCCCAGCCAACAGCAGCACCAGGACTCAAACCAGCGGTGCCAAGATTTCCTCTCCAGCACCATCTTCCCCTGAAACAACCCCACCAGGGGTCTACTGGTAAAGTTAAGGTCAGCTTTAGAACATTTTCATTACTTAGTTCTTTTGTTCAACAATCTGAAACCCAAAATGAGCAGCTGGAGCCCAGCAACGCTTCCTTTTGCTGCCTGTGAGAACTGACTTTGCAGCGTCGGGTGATGTTTTGTTCCTTCCAGTATCAGAAAGGTTCACTATGACAACTAAAGTTTTGGATTATACATTGCTGTGGGATCCTTGGGGCCGAGCTCTGGGGAGCTGTGGGTGACCAGGGCCGCGGTGCTCGCCGTGCGAACGGCGCTGGGGGCAGCGGGGCGGGCACGGGGCTGGCACGGCGGGCAGGGACCCCAGCGCACGTGCCACTCGTCCCGCGCCGCCCCGAAACCCCCGTGGCTCCGGGGAAACCGCCGCGCTTTGTGTCTCATGCGCTTCATGTTAAAAATTTCCCAACAGTGATAGACTTCAGCTGCCAGGATCAGGGAGAGCATGTGCATCCAGCATGAACAGCCCCCGCACGCAGCTCTGGGCCATTTTTTTATCCTTTTTCCTTTCTTTTAAATAACTATTGGGGCTCATAACAAGCACTGTCACTCCAGCACTGCTCCCCTGATTGACTTTGCGACAATGATCTGTGGAGGAGATGGGCACTCAAACAGCCACTCTGCTGCACTCAGGCAAAGAGGACTGGAGAGGCTCGGGTTGGGTTTGCTTTGGGCTTATTTTTTGCTCAATTTTTGTTCGGTTTCCAGAATTACTTCTCTGATTTTTTAAAAAACAGTATTGCAAAACCCAAACTAATCACAAAACTGTAGTAAAGCTACTTAGAGGCTGAATGAAAACCACACATACACACACACACCAGAACTCCAATCCTCAAAAAACAAAGGGAAAATTGAACTCTATCAGAACATCTCATCTTTGAGCCCTCCTGGAGCATCCTGCTACAGCAGAGGTCTCAGCACAGTGATCTTATGTATCATATATGCTCTAATAAATAGGTTCAATGAGTTGAGTTAAGGGCAGAGTTTAACTATTAACTCTAAATTCCCTCACTCTTATGGCTGTAAGTCAATCCCTTAATGTTACTTTAACACAATTTCTGACAGTTGAATAAAATCTATGGTCAATATTACAAGCCCTTCTTTGCTAAAGGAAGGAAAATGCATGTGCGATTTGCATCAGAAATGGTGGGAAAGCTGTGGCTGAGCGGGGGTGACGAATGTCCACAGCCCTATTGGCCAGGAACCCGAGCCTTCCATTTGCCCTCAGCTAGCTGGGCCCTCACACCAATCCCCAAAACAGCAGAACTGGCAAAACCACCTCCACACAGGTACAGCTCTCAGCACAGCAGCTGCGAGCAGGCAGACATTAGAATACAAAGCTGTAAGATATATCTAAAATAATCCCACAAAAATCAGATGACACAAAGAATTCTAATACTTTCCTTTTGTTAAGATACAGTAACTGAGAATACAATGAAATTCTTCATGTTCGGTATCTCCCATTAGATCAATTAATATTCAGAGAAAGGCTTTAACATGAAGTTTAAATAATCATAGAAGGAGAAAAAGAACCACCAATGTTCTAGAAGCTTCTCTAGACCTTTCAATCAATTTTATTTATATGCAAAACCAAGAGAAACTCAGAAAAAACAAAGCTCCTCCTGATGCTAAAGCTCTCAATTTACTGACAGGCAAATGGCTTCATGCTGCCACTTAATCTCATTTCTTGCATAATGCCCTCTAATTAGCATATCAAAGTGAATTAATACTTCTAGGGCATTAGCAATGGGAAAATCTGCTCCAGGCTTCACAATAGCAGTTAAGCAAGAGCCAAGAAATCCTCAAAAACACCACAAACCACTTTGCATTGCAAAACTGTTCAATTTATTTATCCTCTCTCTCTAAACACTTTTACCGCACACTGTTTTACTACTGTTCACCAAACAAAATGATAATTGCCAAAGTTACCAGCATCTGTAATGCCTGTTTAGAATCTTAATTTAGATTGTGTACTTGAAGCTCTCTAGATGTTTCCATTGACCCCGTCATACACCACAGGACATACTGGAAAACTGTTGTTCTTTTAAAAAATGCCGTCAGGATAATATTATTAAATAACCTTTTCCACTTGCAATAAATGATTAAAAATAAAATAATCTATGACAAAGCCACCTGCTGGACAATGAGGAATGAGAGATTGGCTCTAAATGTTGATGCATGACTGAAGTATAGCAAAAGGGTTTGACCTGTAAACACATGATACAAACCCACCTCCCTTCCAGGTGATGGATTTGTATTACATGGCATATTCAGTGATTCACATTGCTGCAGTCCCTGTGACTGTGCAACACGCATTGAACTGATCATTAACAAAAGAACTGAAACACCTAAAAGAGCATAAAATTAAAGTAAGTGCATAATGATTTTTACTATATGCTTTTATGCAAAACATGCTATTTTTATTCAATTCCTGATGCAAGAAACACGTTTGAGCTGTTACAATCAGAGATCAGAGCTTTTCTCCTTTAAAAAATGTTTTTAGAATCCACATTCAATCACAGGTCACTTTGCAAAATATAAATTGTAATTTATAAACAAGGTCTAAAACCCATGAAACTTCATCACCTTAGGGCTCCGCAGCAGTCTTTAAAAATAGAAATAGACCACCGAGGGAAAAAAAAAACAAACACCCAAACCCTACCTCCCAACACCAGTACTCCCACCCTGAGCCCAGGAAGGGCCTGGAGCACCAAGGGAAGGCCAATAACAAAGAGTAGAAGAAAATGCCGGGGGGCGGTGGGGTTTTCTGCATTTCCGTTTGCAACACGAAGGGGGGAAAAAAAGTACAGTAATAACAAAATAAATTATGCTGGATATTTATCTGGCGCTTCGAGCCTTCCTAAAGAATGCGCATTACTGAAAAACCCAGTGTTGAAGGGGCAGGCTGCATTACCTTTCCTATTTAATTCCCTGCTTCCTCCCTCAGTCCCGGCAGCACGATGGAGGAGCTCTAATGTCCAGCTGAGCTGCACAATTCATCTGTTTGGCTGATGAACTACTCCAACTCTATAAAAGCATGAACTGTAAGAGCTGACAGAAACTTTAATAATTTATATTAAATATTGATGTGAATTATTTACTCCATTCACACTTAAAGCCAGGAATTGCCAACCAGAGAAAAGCAAACGTGACAAAAGGTCAACACGCTGGTGAGAAAAGGCAGGCGGTGTCAGGCATGTGTTATCTGAACCATGCTGATCACCTTGATAAGCGAAGAGCATTAAACATGACTGCTGAGCAAACAAACAAAGCATTCTTCTCGGGGTGTCAATCGCGCTCCGACAGCTCGGGCTGAGCGCGGCGCCGGGCGGCAGCTCCGCTCGGGGCTCCGCTGCTTTGGGCTCGCCCTCGCGGAGCCGCGGCCGCTCCGCCGCCGTGCGAATATACCACGCCGTGCGAATATACCACGCCGTGCGAATATACACCGCCGCGCGAATATACAACAGGGCCGGCACGGGCACGGAACTGAAAACCTGAAAACCTGAGGCCACTCCGAACCGGACCGCTCCGCAATTATTAATGCAGACTTCATTCGGATTGAAATATTGCCTTGCATTTGTAACAATTTAGAGTGTCTAATTCTGCTTATATTTGTCTACGGTAGACTGCAAATATCATTATATTAATGCTTCACACAAATCAATGTTTAAATTGAAAAAAGACAGCATAATGTCCATATCATACAATTTTACCATTGAAAGCTGCAGGAACAGAGCTTGATAAATGTGTTAAATCCTGTAAAAAAAAAAAAAAGACTGTTTTGCATTCCCTACATGCCATGATAATAATTTATCTCTGAAGGCAAAAATTCCTTAACTTTCAACAAGCATCCTAAAATACACCACACGGTAACTGCTATAATTTGGTATTTTCAGATAAGCAAGCAAATGTGTAGAATTCAAAAATAAATGGAAGGACATGAAAGACAGCTATAAAATAAAATAAATAAAATAAATAAAATAAATCCCTTCTCCTGGCTAAATCAGTATTGACAAGTAGGGCCAAATTTATCCCCTGCAGAAAGGGAAAAAAAAATCTCTGGAACCACTAATCCCAGTACTCAAGGTGAAGATGGGTATTTAAATGCAACAAGGAGCACCAGCAATGGGAAGCACCGAAGGTAAGGTGTAGCCTCAAGTTCTGTGAAACAAAATACCACAAATTTCTCTAATGTCCATAATCACCAAATCGCCATTTTCTCAACTAGAGAAGTGCCCTGGTAGAAATCCACCAAAGAACCAGGCTGCTGATAATGAATGCGTTGGAAACAGATGACCAAATGACAACCAAGACACTTTATTCAATTTATTTTTTCCTAGTAGGACATTTATGAAGAAAAGCAATGTCATTGCCATAAGGACAGTGCAAACGACCAAACGTTCTGCTGCACGGCATCATTTGTAATACATCTGCTGGCAATTAAAAAAATACATTCAAAAGTACAATCACCGGGTCGGTGACAAACCTCGGTACTGAAGCATGAGATGGAAGCAAAAGCAAAACAATTTAAGCTGAGCTGGATGCACATAGACACCCAGCACTGACTTCTTCAGGTAGTCAGGGAACAACAAAATACGTATTTAGCAGCTTGAAAAAAAAAAACAGGACCGTACATAAATATTTTAAAGAGCTAAAGTAAGTAACAATAACATCACAGCTGATATTTAGAAATAGCCAAAACGCACACACACACTCCCACACACACACATGTATGTATGCGATCAGTGCCATTCCATTGTTCCATCTGAGTCCTCTCACGCTCCGGCAGGACTGAGGGCTACAGTGCGGTACTGAGAGTTGCTCGCACTAAACCTCGGCTGCAAAGTTGCAGTTTGTGCAGGGCAAGGGCAGAGCGCTGCGCCCGGCTGTTCCAGCGCCTCGGGGCCGCCAGGGGTTAACATTTCCCCCTGGGCCAGAGGCACGCAGGGCCGCTGCTCCCAGGAGCGCCCCGGCCGCGGCTCCAGCCCCGCAGCGCATTGACCAGGGGCGTTCCTGGCCCGGCTCGTCAATGAGGAGCCTGCAGCCGGGCGGGCCCCGTGCGGCCCGGCCACCACGGGCACGGCAGCGCACGGCTGGTCACGGCTGCAGCAATAGAAATAAAGGTAACTTCCACGGGAACAGCGAGGAATTAAGCCCGTGGCTAACACGCGGTTTGTCTGGTTTTCAGAGCTTCTTTTATTCGTTCTTTAACACCAAAATCCATGCAAGGGGAGAACGTTCTTAATGAACATTTTCATCCTCTCTCTTTAGACATAAAAAATAGTTGCAGCAGCCCAAGCAGCCGAGCAGGCCTTTCGCTTCCCCTGCGGACACCTCCTGCAGTCGAGAAGTTCATTAAGTTTTATGATCTTCCCAAGTCAGTCCTGCTTATAAGCCTCACAAAGGCCACAAATCTGGCAAACCATCATGTATGCCATTAGGCTTTACTAGGAAATGAATGCTATTTAGGGGTGGTGGTGACAGTAAAGTCGGGGTTGGTTGGCAGCTATCATTGTTGCTGCTGGACTTGGGGAAATAAATAAATAAATAAATAAATAAATAAATAAATAACTGTAGATGTGTGTACCGTTATGCACATGAATTCAGATATTTTTATAAACATGTAATCCTGTCTCTACAAATGACTTTCAAAGACAAAACCCCAAATTATCTATCGGCACAGTCCAGGACCTAATAATATGTTACTCCATTGGGAAATAATTGCAATTCTCTAAGACATTTTAAGAGTACAAGAATTAATATCTTTTCAGTTCTTTCTCCGTAAGAATAACCAGGACCCCAGGTTGAGCAACATCCTGGAGGAAACTTAATAAAATCATCAGTCGGTAGGTGTTTTAGTCAGTAAAAAAGAGCTATTAAAAAAAACCAAACGATGGTGCAAATCAGTTTTTGATTCCTTGTGGCAGGACGTGAGGAAGCGGAGTGTGACACAGGTATGCAACAGATGTGAGCGTGTGCCCAGTGACACCTCAGAGACAGGCAGAGCACAGCCAAAGGGAGCCAGCGGCCCCTCACTCGCTCATCTTCCTCTTTATTGGAGGGGCTTCCCAAGAACTCTGGTATAATTTTTCTTTGAACTAATTAAAGCCAGAGGTGGCAGTTTCTTTATGAACACCGTGCTACCTTGTGGTTGCCTCTCAGAATACACACAGCTATTAATAGCTGTAAAGCACTTAAATGTATTATGCAGCACTTTTGAAAATGTTAAAATGTTAAAAAAGAAATGTCAGGCTAAATACAGTAACTCAGTGATTTGCTTTGTACATGGTAAATACCTCACAGGGAGGAAAAAATAAAAATCTTCAGCTCCTGACCCTGTGTGAGGCTTTCAGAAATGAGATGCATCCATTAACCCTTGCTGGGAAGTGACAGAGTGGCTCCATGCAAATTGAGGATTCCTCCTTTTGCTCTCTCCCATCCAGTCTCACAAAGTCCTTGCTGACTGTACTGAAACTACTAAAATGCAAATAAATACATAATTCAATATAAAAATTACTTAAATATCGCATTACTTGTTTCTGATGACTTCCTCACCTCTGGAGGAAGGCAGTGATGAAGCCATCACAGCAATTCCCACACCCAGGTAAACTTTGGTTCTGATCAGGAAGAATTAAACACCAGCACATGACCCCATGGGAGACAGGTTTAAGCACCTGGCGATTGTCGGACCACAAGACACGGAGAGGGGGACATCTCTGCTTTAACTGCATCTCAGACCCTTCCTCGAGCTTCCAGTTTAGAATTGTTTGAGCCGTTCCCTCCGAGAACAGCTTCCAGAAAACAGGCTACAATTTATTTTCACGTTTTCTTTGCTTTAGCACACTAAGCAAAGCCTGAACAGACATTTCACCTCAACTGGGAGACCCTGAGTGAAGGTCCCCTTCCGGGAAGAGTTTTTGGTGGAGGTGTGGATCCATCTCCATCAATCACTCAGAGCGTTAATCGCGTCCCTCCCGTGCTGCGGGGCTGGCAGGAGCTCGCCTTTGGGCAGGCAGACGCCTTCACTCTTTGTTGGTTCTCACAAAAGAGAGATAACTTGAAAACTTGCTCGACTTCTTGCAGCACAAATGCAGGCTCCCAACTTACAAGTCATCACTGAAACCCCCCAAAAGGTTTCAGACCACAGAGCCTCTTGTCAGGTCCCCCTCGCCTGCGAGACAGCGGCGGCCTCACAAACACGCTGCGCCAGTAATCCCGCTGCTGAAAGGACTCGGGCTTTCTTCGCAGCTCACCTCTGACATGTGCCTGACTACACTCGCCTTTCAAAACACTGAGGCTAAGCCCTCTGCAAATAAAGTGACCGCGGGACCTGCGCCTGCCTTCTTAATTGAAATGTGCCTCCTGCAAATGTCTCGACACCGAGGGCAGGTTGCTCTCTGGCTCGGGAGCAGGACGGGCAGAGAAGTTTAGGGCAAGGCAGGAAACAAACACGAGCCGAAGGAAAGGGGTTACGAGCCGGCCGAGGTGGAACGTAGGTAGGTGGGAACGGAGAGGGATCATTCCCCTTATCCCGGGTAATATAATGCAACATAAAGCAGAATCAATCTTAATATTCACAACACAGTCAATACCCTAGTGCTTAGCTGTCAGCAGGAACTGAAGTGGATCCCCGGTAGCAAAGAAACCCTTGGACATAAAGCACCATAATTCACAGAGAACCGCTCACTCCGGGCTCCACGGCTCAGATTTGCAATGATTTCACGTTGGGTTGTTTTCATCCAGGTTTATTTTTGCGGTGTGGAATTAAGCAGAATGTTATTGAGTATCACATAGAGCTAAAAAGCCAGGCAATGGCTTAAGCTATATGCGAATAATTGGCTATTCATTTTTAAATCCAATCATAATAAATGTTTTTGTTATTGTTAAATGTTTTTACTATTGTTAAATGTTCTTATTCTCATTTAATGTTATTTTCATTAAATGTCCTTGTTCTCATAATACAAAGCAGAATACTTTGTGAATTTCTTCTTTAAACAAACAAACAAAAAATTCTATAAATTCAGTAATGTGAAAAAATTGCAAAAAAAAAAATCTCCTAAAATGCCCACAAGAAAAGCACGGAGTTTATTCCTGTCGCGTTAATGAAGACGAAAAAAACCCGCGCTTTTGAGATGATTTTTGATAATTTTGGCGTTTAAAAACCCAGCGCCCGGGAGGCGCCGGAGCAGCGCCGGGCACAGGAGCGGGGTCNGCGCGGCGCAGGCGGGAGCGCTAAGATGGCTGCGGCGGCGGCGGCGCGGGCGGCCCGTACCTGTTTTCTCCTTGATCTCGCAGAGGACGCTGAACAGGGCGGGTTTCATCCTGTGGCAGTTCAGGGCGTGTTTCCTGCAAGAGAGCACAGGACAAGCGGTTAGCGCCGGGCTCCGGCAACATGGCGCCTTCCCCGGCCCCGCGCTGGGGCCGCTCGCCCCCCGGCCGGGGGTCCCGGGGCCGCGGGCGGCGAGGGCCGGCCGGAACCTCCCTCATCCCGCTTCGCTTTCATGNGCTATTCATTTTTAAATCCAATCATAATAAATGTTTTTGTTATTGTTAAATGTTTTTACTATTGTTAAATGTTCTTATTCTCATTTAATGTTATTTTCATTAAATGTCCTTGTTCTCATAATACAAAGCAGAATACTTTGTGAATTTCTTCTTTAAACAAACAAACAAAAAATTCTATAAATTCAGTGATGTGAAAAAATTGCAAAAAAAAAATCTCCTAAAATGCCCACAAGACAAGCACGGAGTTTATTCCTGTCGCGTTAATGAAGACGAAAAAAACCCGCGCTTTTGAGATGATTTTTGATAATTTTGGCGTTTAAAAACCCAGCGCCCGGGAGGCGCCGGAGCAGCGCCGGGCACAGGAGCGGGGTCGGGGCGCCCACGGCGGGGCCGCCTCGGGCTCGGCTCGGCGCCCTCGCCGCTCCCAGAGCTCCCGGTCCGGCCCCGGGGTTAAACCCCGCGGTCACACCGCCCCGGCGTGTCTTTCACACACCGTCTGACGGTAACACGGCAGCGCGGGCGCTCGGGGCCGCGGGGGCCGTGCGGGGGGACCCCCGCGCCCTTTCACGGCGCTCCCGCCGCCTCGGGAGNCATCCTGTGGCAGTTCAGGGCGTGTTTCCTGCAAGAGAGCACAGGACAAGCGGTTAGCGCCGGGCTCCGGCAACATGGCGCCTTCCCCGGCCCCGCGCTGGGGCCGCTCGCCCCCCGGCCGGGGGTCCCGGGGCCGCGGGCGGCGAGGGCCGGCCGGAACCTCCCTCATCCCGCTTCGCTTTCATGCGGAATTATCTTTGTGCAAACACCGCCCGAACGAGGGGGAAAAACCACCCCCCTCGTCCCCGTCCTGCGATATTAGAACTGATTTATTAAGGAGATTGGGGAGACGGGGGGGGAGGTGTGCAGAGTTAACATTGTTTTTGTATTTATTGTGATTTAATACGGCCAGGGCTTGGTTTGGGTTTTATTCACACACACACACCCTCTCCTGCAGCAATATCTGGTCAATTTATAATTCATCTGCTGCCGCTTTGAGACAAGAAAAGAAAGAAAGAGACAAAGTTGTACTTTGAGGAATGGCCGGACAGACAGACGGATGGACGGCGGCGCAAAGGCCGGTATCCACCGGACAGCGTCCAGCGGGAACGGCAGGGACCAGCCACAGCCTCCCGCGCCACAGTGACGGCAGAACCATCGCACACTTCTACATTTATCATATCTATTTTTTTTTTAAGGAAAGAAATCATTAAATAGCAACTTGGCTCTGCCTTGGCTGCTGGTAAATTTTCTTACGGCCCCAAGAAGTTGCTCTTAATTGTGAGACTCCGGGTCTCTGCAGAGGAGCAGGAAGGAGAGAAACAAAAACCACACACACACACCAAAAATAATTTAAAAAATAATAATATTAATAATAATTTTTTTAAAAAGACAAGGTTTAATTAGACGAAACCAACTTTGCTTGTGCCTCATCCAGGCTTTGGTCAGTGATGGTCATGATCTGATGGAGGATGTCGCCGATGTCCTGCTTCCTGCCGTCGCCGTCAGCCCCTTCGTGTCCGTGGGGAGGCGGCAGGGCCATGCCCCCCTGCACCGAGTGCCCGGCCAGGTTCACGCCGGCCAGAGTCTGCAGCATCCTGGACTGATCGTCCATGGCTCCGGGCCGGGCCGCGCTCCGGGCGGTCACGGCAGCGCCTGCCCCGCTCAGTCCCAGTGCCGCGCTCCTGACCGCGCTCTGCACACACACCACGAAAAAAGGAAAAAAAAAAAGCCAAACAAAACAATAACAAAAAAAATGTAGTATTTGTGTTTTGACCGGATCTCAGCTGTTTATTCCACTCTCTTCTCCTTCCCAGGGCAGTAAATCACTCTCTTCTTTAGTTACAATCTTCTTTCATCATCATCATATTGGTGCCTCGGATAAATGAGCTGAGCAGATTTCTGTGAGGTTTTCCTGGTACAATCTTCCTCCAAAGCTTTTTTTTTCCTTATTTATTTTTATTGTTGCTTTTTATGTCTTTCCCCACTTGTCCAAAAATCTTCTTTGCAAAAAGGCAAAATTAAAAAAAAAATTAAATACAAAATCAAAAAAACTCGCTTTCAAATCCTTCAGAAGTTGGGAGGGTGCAAACAGCAAAAACCACAACAAACCAGCGAACACCCCCACCCCCAAATTGCAACATAAAAAAGCCAAGAAAACACAATCACAGAGGGAAAAAAAAAATTAATCGCCCTCCCCCCCAAATAACAAACGATCCCAAGTCTGTGCACGGGGGTGAGACAGCAGCAATCAAAAGTTTGAACTTGTGCAAAGAAAAGAGCGGAAATAACGGGGAAAGAACTGTAAAAAAATTAATTACACACTCTCTGCAAAGCAATGTGCAAAAATATCGGCCCGCCGGAATTTATGAGCCCCGCGCCCGGTGCCCGCGCGTGTTTTATGTTGTTTGATGGCCGCTCCGGTGAGGGATTGACAGGCTGCCAACGCCACTCACTCACCGCAGACGTGTCACCCTGTGAAGGAGCCGAGCGGCGCGCGAGAGGGAGCGGAGCGCCGGCCCCGCCCCGCCCGCC
>WBNQ01033807.1:0-20330 GCA_013401375.1 Spizella passerina | reverse complement strand
TGAAAGTAACAAAGTTGAAGGTCATCCCTGTGGTTTTAATACTGTTTTAAAAATTATTCCTATTTCAAAACATTCATATAAATGATGTACTTCTTAGTTGTGCACCAAGAAATTTTCTGTTAAAAGGAAGGTTGCTTGTGCCATACCTTTGCTTTCTTTTCAAATGTATACTTTGAGAAACGTGCAACTGAGCTAAATTCAGTTCCTGGAATTTGTAATCCCATGTATGGAGAAAATGTGTTCAATACTTTGTACTTCCTGAGGAATCAAGCAGTTGAAATTTTTATTCAAGTGTAATGCTAATTAGTTACATTTCTCAGGCATAATCTGACCTTGAGGGAGTGGATACATCTATGGATGAGGTGTTTCTTGCTCTGTGTGAGTTAATGAATTTGTAGGTTGAGGGACCAGATCAGGTCTGATGAGGCAGGTGTATTTATTTTTGTTACAGTAAAGCCCACCTATAATTGTCAATCTGAGAGTGTTGATCAGATCATTTCTCCTTACTGGCTTGGTCACTTCATGCTCGCACTGCTCAGTGTGGCATTTGTGCTGCATCACAATGGCTAACCTGCAGTGCTTTAACCTTTCCCTGTAAATTTATTAGAAACATAACAGCAATAAAAGATGNGGAATATAAATGTCTGCTAAACATTGACAGTGGGGGGATATGATAAACTAAGCACTGTGAAATCTGCTTACTAGGTAATTTTAAAGGTAGATAATCTTAGCTGTTTGAAAGCAGACAAGACCTGGTCAAACTCAAATTTTCTCATTTGCTGGCATTTGCATTCACACATTTACATCTAAGCTAAATGAAAGAATGGGGGTGGATCAAGCTGGATTGTTGCTCTCAATTTTTACCAAGTTTTGAGAAAACACTTTTGTAGCACTGGAAAAAGTACAAGTGTTGGGTATTTCTGGATGTAGGGGCTAAAGAAGAAGAAGGATTGAAAGAGAAACAGTATAGTCTTTGTAGTACTAGCATTTCTGATTGGTACCAGTTATAGATAAACTATGGAATATATGTCTGGAATACAGTAAAAATGATCATGAGGGAAAGTGGAATGTGAAATGCTTACCTCTATCAGTCAAATGTTAGAATGAACAGTAGCACAATAAATATCATGTTGTAATGATTTATATGGGCTTGTGTAATTTACCTGTTTTAAATAAAGTGTCTTAGCTTATTCTTAAAAAGGTGAATAAGAGATAGCTTTATAAACTGTGTATATTGATACACAGTTTGGAGCTTTTCAGAATCAAATGAGATTGAATGGTAATTATAGAACAATTCAAACTCAAGAGATGTATATTGTAATTATCAGAATGATTTATGAAGGATGATCAATGTATTCTCCATTGCTGGTAATGAGAAAACCAAATAAGGGCTTTTTCAGATGTTATGTTCAATACAGCCATATTTGCAGTCTAATTCAGGGAAGTTCTGCCTCCTGCTTTTCAGTAGAATTAATTAATTAAGCAGATGAATCTTGACTCGTTGCTGTCTCTCACTTAGCACATGTTACTAAAAGATTCTATGGTAGAAATCTTATCTGGTAAGTTAGCAAATATTGAGCCATTACTAGTATCCCTCAGAGTTTTTTGCTAACTTCTTGATCTGTAGAATTCTGTAGGACTTGCTGTGAAGAAAAAACTGTAGAAGAGTAATATGCCATTTAATGCTGATGATTGTCTTGGATATTGTTTGGCCTATTAAATAGAATCAAGATATGTAGTGAGGGCTGAAATTGCAACTGGCCCCACTTTTGTAGGCATTCAGTTGTGCTCTCTGTAGGATGCACAAGGCTTGTCTCTGGTCATTCAAGTTACTTCAAAAGGATGTGGCTTTCTTCTCCTGTTTGATAGCAAAAGTTAGAAGAGGTTTTTTTAAATGGAGGCTTGGAATACTTAAATTTTAACCATCTGTTGAATATGTTGTGTACTGGTTCATGGACTGCTGACCGCATTGCAGTGATGGCACCCAGCTGCGTGTGTCTCCTTTGATAAGTGTCTTTGTCAGTGCCTAATGGAAATACAGAATTTGGATAAGAAGTTGGCTTAAAGCCAGACAAGATAAGTTGGTGGCATTGGTTTGAGAAAAACAGCCCGGAGGAACCCTCTGAGGCTGTGCAATTCTTTGGTGGAATGCAACCAATATTGGTTCTTGGAGCACAGAAAATGGTTGTTGACTAGGTGCTCATCAGGCCAAAGTAGTTTAGTTTTTGTTATTTCCTCCACCCAAAAAGAAAAAGCCAGTTTAATGGGACAGTTTTTGCTGACAATTATGTAAGAGCATTATAGTTTTGGAAATTAGGAGTGTGTAGTGGCAACTCCAAGTATTGTCCAGCCAGGTCTTAAAATCACAAGCTAAAAATCAAGAGTATTCTTACGGTTATTCAGTTTTATTTCTTTTTTTTTCATACTTGTTTATTTTAAATATAAATGAATTCTCAGTCATTGAAATGTGGAATGGGTGTTTAATCACTTTACTTTGTGATTATAAAATGCAAGACACTGAACCTCTTTTTCACTTCCAACATGGGGATGCATCAAGTGTCTGTTGGACGTCTTAGTTTACAAGGTTGCTTAATTAGAATATTTATATGACTAATGATAATTTATCTATATAATTGTCTTTTAAGGTAATTTTTGGAATAAAACTTTAGTTACTCTTACGTGAAAATTAGGAATGGATTAAGCAGATATGGATCATGCATTTTGCCATCTCTTTTGAAGAATTACGCCATGTGCTGCTTGAAGAGAAGCAAAGAATAATGATTACAGGTGAAACTTTTGAGAGGTTGTGCTTCACATTTTTTAGAAGGGTTTATTTATTGTTTGAATTATGCCTAAACATTAGAAAAATATAAATTGCATAACATAAATCTTGTATGAGAGGGTCAATGATATTTCAGATTTTCAAAACAGAACCATAGAATGTAAGTTGCTGCATGAATAAGACACAAGCAGCCAATATTTACTTAATATATTTACTTCTACCTCCCTGGAATGGAAGAAGTTGCTATATTGAAAAACATATAAACCTTCAGTTAATATGACATTTTAATGTCTTTCCAGGATTGAAAGTCGTGTAGTCTTATTTAAAACTGCATGATAAAGCTTGTTGTGAGAATGGAAGCCTGGAAGCAGAAGTCAGCCAAAAGTTGATTTATGGCCAATAGTGACATTTAGTTCAGTTCTAAGAGTAGTATTTACTAATAAATCCACTTCAGTGATTTCCTAATAAATCACTGAAGATTTACTTTGGTAAATCTTCAGTGATTTGAGGTAAAAATATCACTCACATGAAATTTAATAGGTGACTTGCATCATTTGTGAAAAGAGCATAGATTGAATCATTTGTGAAATATAAGTATGTTCCATTTGAAAAAAAAAATTAAAAATAAATACATATAACTTGCTTCCTAAGCAGTGTTACAATGCCCCCAGTCTCTCAAGTTTAGGGTTCCTGATTCACAATCTCCATGGGCATCAGCACACGTGTTTGACCCTCAACAAAGTCGTGGGAAGCTTTTAGAAGTCTTAGAGCTCACACACTCTCCAGAGCACTAGGACTTGGAGAAGACCCAGAGAGCCCCTACATAGACACTCTAAGGCTCAGGAATTAATTATTTTCCTAGAAACTAAACATTGGTTCTTCAGCTGTTCATAGCAAGCCCTCTAATATTTTTAAACTTTTCAACAGGATTATTTTATGCCAAAACTAGTAAAACTTATATTTGTTTGCTAAAAAGGTCATGAACCCAGTAGGATTTGGAGTTAGCACAGAGCATAGGAAGTCTAATGATAGTAGGGGTTGGATGGTTAGCCCCACAAAAGCCAGATTTTTCTGCATGTGATGCCAGAAACCTCATAAAAGGAATGTTTTCAGTATTTTATCTTTTTTTACTGTGTTGTCTCCTTCTGCTCCTTTACGCCCAATGATCATGATATTTTTACCCGATGAATATCTCATATAACTTTTAAAAAGAAAATAAATGCATTAGAAGGCTTTAGAAGGAGTTTGGGCTAGCTAGAAACTTGCAGAAACTGTCAAATTATATTAGCTCTGAAATGTAGGAAGCAAACACTGAAAATTAATCATCTGGATCTTCTTTATTCTAACTTGGGGAGTTAGAATAAAGTTGTGACAAATATCTCATGTTGTGACTGACATTCGAAGAACTTAATGTATTTAGATTATTTAAACAGATCTGCTCCAATGTATTGTTTAAAAGTGCATGAGTCTAGAAGGCATTTGTTGTTTAATCACATGAACTGTGACTGTGGTATCATAGGAGCAAAATTATCACTCTTCCATAAATATTTAATCTTAAAATGTGGATAAAAAAAATTGCTCAGCTTCTTTTCTTTATCCTTTTAGTGAAGTAGGGATTCCATGAAATGTCTTTCAAAACTTCTGTTTACTTTTGCTTACATTTTTTTAGGTAACTGCAATGGAAAAGATGCAGGAAACTAGAACTGAAACAATTATATTTTAGATTGTTAGAATTCAGGGACTCTTCTCACATACTTGATGTTTGACAGAGAATTTAAATTAAAGCTTAGACCTAATGCACTGATTTTTATGTTCATTTTCCCATTTATTTATTGGAAAAATCCTTAATGTTTCTTAAGATAGAGTGTACTTCTCTACGACAGTCCCATAATTCAAGTATTAAGTAAGTAGAAATACTTGGGTTCTGTGAAGCTGTTATCACTCTTAATGCTATATGGCTGCTGCTGAAAAGGTCAGCTAGCTGCTGGTTGGTTTGCTCTTTCTGGCTTCTTCATTTGATAACCCAAATCAGACTAATTCTACTTCCTTAAAATGTCAAAGGCTTAGATCTGTCTTCACCTGATAAAGGGCAGGCAGGGCTTTAGAACTGTCACTACAGTCTCATTGGGTGTGCTGCTAATTTATAGATTTGTCTGTGGCACAGCTCCTTGACAGCTATGTCCTTTGTTAACACCTTTCTTATCAACCTTTGCTTTCTCTGCTCTTTATTTATTTGTTTCTTCTTTTGTGAGGTCTGGCAAGGAGAAAGTACTTGTTTTTTGTTGCAGTGTGGAGGAGTGCAATCAGTAGCAGCAGTGATAGCCATAGCAGGGTTGGGGTATTGCTTTAAATTGGTGACAGGGGAGCAAGTTTTGGATAGAGTGAGAAGTTTTTCATAATTTGGCAAAATTAGAAAATGATCGCATCCTCCTGAGCCCAGCATTAGACATTATTGTCTTGAGAGGTCTCCTCAGGAGTTGTTCATTTGGTTATTTTGAACAGTTTGTTACTTAAGACTGCTTGTGCTCTTGCAGGACTGTGATGGAGAGAATCCTAAGTACATGGTAAAGAAGTATGGGGAAAAGGGAATTATCTAAAAATAAATGAAGTTCTCTGAAGTCTCACTGTCATAAAGAGAAATGTGTTATGAGTTGAAATACTCTTTTTTTGGAAAAGGGGAGAAAAAGGATGTTGTATTTAGCTGGTTGGGAATCCACTGGTGAAATTACTATGTGTACTAGAAATGTAGACTGTAGGGCAGGCTTCTTTCAATGTTTTTGCAGTACTGGAAAATGACAATCATTTTTGAGTTAGAAGGACCTTAGCGATCACCTTGTTCCAAGCCCCCTGCCATGCACAGAGACACCTTCCACTAGACAAAGTTGCTCAGAGCCCCATCCAGCCTGGCCTCGAATGCTTCCAGGGATAGGCCATCCACGACTTCTCTGGGTAACCTGTTCCAGTGTCTCACCAAATTCAGAGCAAAAAATTCCCATCTTATACCTGATTTGAACCTACTCTTTTTTTATTTCAATCCATTCCCCCATAATCCTGTTGCTACACGCTCTTGTAAAAAGTGCTACTACATCTTTCTTGTAGGCTTCCTTTAGGAACTGGATGGCTACTATTAGGTACCTCAAAACCTTCTCTTCTATAGGCTGAACAAAACCAATTCTCTCAGCATTTCCTCATATGAGAAATGCTCCATCCCTCTAATCAACTTGGCGTCCCTCCTCTGGACTCACTCCGACAGGTCCATGCTGTGTTGGGGGCCCCAGAGCTGGATGCAGTGTTACAGGTGGGGTCTCATTAGAGCAGAGCAGAGGGGCAGAATCCCCTCCCTCACCCTGCTGCCTACAGGACTCTGGATGCAGCCCAGGACAGGTTTGGCTTTCTGGGCTGCAAGTGCACATTGCTGAGTCATGTTCAGCCTCTCACCCACCAGCACCCCCAGGTCCTTCTGGGCAGGGCTGCTCTTGATCTGTGCATCCCCAGCCTGTTGGTATTGGGAGTTGCCCTGACCCAGCTGCAGTACCAGGTCTTATTAAACCTCATGGACCCTTTGTCACAAGCTCCAGGTCTCCCTCTGGATGGATCCTGTTCTTCAGGTGTGTCAACAGCACCACTCAGCTTGGTGTCATCTGCAAATTTGCTGGGGCTGCACTCAATCCCTTCATCTTCATCATTAATGAAGATATTGAATAACACTGGTGCCAATGCAACTTATCACTGATATCGACTGGGACTTGGAGCCATTGACCACTACTCTCTTGATGCAACTGTCAATCTGTCTTCTTACCTATCTAACAGTTCACTCATCAACTCCTTCTCTGTCTAGTTTAGAGAGCAGGTTGTCAGAAGTGCAGATAAATGGCACCTGTAGCCCTTCCCATGTCCATTGATGTGTTCACTCTGTTGTAGAGACCCCTAAGATGGCCATACAGAACTTGCCCTTGGTGCACCCATGCTGGGTGTCCTGACAGTGTGCCTTAGCGCAGCTTCCAGGAGGATCTGTCCCATTGTCTTCCAGACACAGAGGCAAGTTTCACAGGTCTGTAGTTCCCAGGGGATCCTTCTTTCTACTCCTCCTGAAGATGGGTACCATGTTTTCCTTTTTGTGGTCAACTGGGACTTCACCTGACTGCCATGACTTGAATATCATGAGAGTGGCTTGGCAGCTACGTCAGCCAATTCCCTTAAGACTCTGGGATGCATCTCATCAGGTCCCATTATGTACATTCAGATTAAAATTACTGAAATGATTTTGTTTATTGGATTTATAGTAAAATATGCAAAACCTGTGCAGCAGGCTACTTTCCCTGACCACAGCTTTTATTAGAAAAGAATGCAGATGCTGAACATAACTTCTGTAAAATTTTAATTTGCTGCAAGTATAAACTCTCACCCTGCTTTCTCTTTAGTAGCAACGAAAACAGATTCTTAATTATAACAGTATTATTGGAAAGCACTGTTACTACCTGCAATGGGATTTTCAATTTCCCATCTATTATTTTGCTGAATTGCTCTGAAAGTTAATTCATTGTGATAATGGAAAACTCAAGAATTATTAACTCTCTCTATATATAAACCTATACATGTTTTTCAGTCAACAAGTATTTAATGAGATTGCAACTAGTGAATATCTTCTTGATAGCAATAATATTAAAAGATATATTTTGGTTTATCTGCTGCCAAGCAGATGTTCAAGTGGCAAAAAGAGATAGTTTTCCTTGAAGTGGCAAAATCTGGCCAATCTCCCCTTTTGTTTACAATATTTTCTTTATGCTTCTTATTTTATCACTGTGCATTGCCTTTTCTCATTTCCATTGAAACTCCTCCTCAAAGACTCTTCTTTTGTGAGCCTATTAGCTGTCACAGAAGTAAAAATTGGAAAAGGGTTTGATACATCACCCAGTCAGGCTTGCTGCTGCTGTAGTGAGGAGAGGTCAGCAAACAGGCCTAGTTTCTTCTCCTCTGATATGTTTTCAGGTAACTCCTGGCACATTCAGAGTAAAGCTTAGCAGTCACCTGTGTTTTCTGCTAAGGACTAATGAACTTTGTGCATGTAACCATGGTGTTTCAAACATCACATTATGAAAAAGAGGGTTTTTTTGCTACTGAACTGAGATCTTGGAAAGAAATTACATGTTGATACTAAGAAGCCTGTATTTGGAAGATGTAGATCATGTATATACAGAGTGTATGCGTGTGTTCCTCTTGCTAAGGTAGGAAAGCTTCTTGTCCATATGTGGTATTTGAAGAAGGAATAGTGTTTTACAGCTGTTTAATATCTAAGATGATAGCCACCCTGACTGCAAAAAAATTTAAATAAATAAAGCAATCTGGGGTGCCCAGAAAGAAAATCAAGCCTAAATAAATAAATTATATGATACATAATTATTTGACATAATGGATTTTATCTGTCCAACTGAAGCCTGTAAAGGCTGTGCTCTACAGAGCTCTGCTGTACAGATAAAAGGTAATGCAATGTGAACTGGTAGTTTGATGCAAGTGAGATGTTTTCATATCTTTTGGGATATGTGTAATTGTTTATGTAATAAAAAGCAGGTGGATATTAGACTGATTTAATGGACGATGATGAAGAAGTAGAGGAGACAAAAAGTTTGACCAAGTACATATATGCCCGTATGTATGCATGTGTATAAGTATGTATATACAGATGCTATTTTCTTTCTGTCTTGAGCTTTATATTGGATATTTCATTTGAAGAGACTAGTCAGGTCAGTGTCTAATACCATAACTTTGTTGTTGGGCTTAGCTGATATAATTAGTTGTCAGTGAGAAGGTGATGCTCTCATTACTCTGAATATTAGAAGTGTTGTGGTTATGAGCACACAGGTTGGTTACTGTCCACTGTCAATGTCAGACCAGTCTTAAACTGACTTAAATGCATTTGTGACCTGATGAGATAATTAGCAAATTAAAGATAGTTTGATCCTATCCAGTTGAGAAAGTGGAAACCCATCATGTCTTATAAAATAAATAGGAAAGTCTGACAAGGATCCGAGGCAAAAAATCTCACTATGTTCCACTCAGTTTAGGCTGTAAATTTTATAATAGCCTGATTTACAGCCTGTGGAGTTCAGGATTGATTTATTTCCTGCAGTGTGCTTACAATTGTTGTTAAACTCTGATTATGCTGTCATTTAGGTAACAGCAAGCTTTTCAACCCAGTAGGGAAAAATGGATAATGTGTTTTAGTTTCTTGTAGTCAGGGAACTAGATTCAGTGGCTTAAAAAGTAAATGTGCCAAAGTATTTTATTTTTACCTTTCTTTTTTCTCTCCATTTTTCTTTTTTCTTTCTTAGTCCTGGCAAAAGCTTCTAACAGAAACACAAGGAGAGTACGTGGAAACTGTTTTTACTTTATTCTGCTACTTAAGGCGAACAGAATATCTTCTTGATTTAGGTGGAGAACTTAGTGTCCCTGAGGTTTTACCATGAACCTCACACGCATGCAAGGATTAATGTATATTGAGATTTTTCTTTCAGGATGAACTTGTGCACCAGGGATGTTTTATGTTTGCTTTTCAAAACCAAAATCTTTCAACATGTCTTTTCATAAGTAGAATTAGAATTGCTAGTCGAATCCTGAATGTTTATCTGAGAAATCCTGATTGAATGGGAAAAAGAATGTCTGGGGAAAGATTTTATCTGATACAGTAGCTCTGTAGTCTAGATCTCTGTGGGTATTCTGGTCAGAAGTGCAATAAAGACAGTTGTTAGCATTCTCTGTCTTTGTAAAGGTTCTTAGCATTAACAACCAAGATCTTTCTCAAATGGTCAGAAAAATCCATCTGCCTTAAGAGGAAACTCCCTGTTAGTTCCAAATTATGAAGAAAGCTGATATCTTTGCAGCCATAAAGTCAGCTTCATGTGTAATGCACCCCACAATTCCCCCAGCTGTCAGCTGACATGATAGCTATCAACATAATCACTAGACATGCTCTGTGGCTCTGACCCTTTCCTGCCCTTTGTATAGCAAAGTGTTTGTTCCATGAGCTAATGATCAGACACAGATAATAAGGATTTCCTTACCCCAGAAAACCACTTCATTCTGGGGCTGTCATTCTCTCCTTAGTAAGGGTCTCTTTAGTCCTAATGCAGGCCCTGCTTTCCTCAAAACTAACAGAGCTTTGAAGCTTCGCTGCTGCTTTAAAAACCACAAGTTGAGCTTCGTTTGACCAGTTACTCCAGAAGTGTCACCAGGCTATTGAATCTTCAAAATGATTAGCTGGCAGCAGTATACTTACAGTAATGTTCAAAACTTTCTCTCATCCTATTAGCCATTTCCATTCCCTCTGACTTTTGAAAGGGTTATACATTACAGTCAATGGATAACGTGGCCAGTTGTAGTTATTTCTGAAGTACAGTAAGAAACTATGTAATTTTCTGCTCATTTTCCTTTTAATTTATTACAGAAGATCACAGACATTCTGATAGAGCTTTAAAAGAAAAGCAAATAGAAGCTATCACTATCATCAAATATGAATTCACTTTCTGTGAGGATTGAATTACATCTAAGAAGTCATGGTACTGCATGTCATTTGCCAGACCTCATTAGAATTCTTCAAATCTGGGTTTCAGACTTTGGCTTCTGAATTCCATTATAGGCGAGTAAATTATTCTCATTTTCAAAGTTGCTGGGAGCTGAACAAGCATGTCTTGTTGATACCAAAATGTTTTCTGCAATTGCTTCAGATTTGTATCAACTACTGTATAGCTTTGTAGACTATGTCTGCATGTTTCCCGGAGTAGTGGGACTTCAGTGGTGTTTGGGATTTTGACTCCTGGTATGAAATTAATATTTTTAAATAACTGTGATTTGCTTTCACAGAATCATCCTGCAAGTCAAACTTTTATTTTTTATTTTACAGTTCAAATTATTCTTATTTTCAGTTACATTCCCGTTTCCTTCTTCTCTATTGATTTTGTGAGAATCAACAGAAGTAAAATCTGTGAATAAATGTTTGTGAGATGTTTATGAGTAGTGGCTGCACGAGCTGCTGGAGCAGATGGAGTAAATTGTGGAGAGATGAGAAAGTTGGCCTTGGGGAATTCAGAGTGAGAGAGAAACAGGGTTGCCTTCATGAGGGGGCACGAGAATGGCTGTTTTCTTCCTGAGATCTGTGTGCACAGTTGGAGACAAGGAGGCTTCCAGTCAGCTTAGCACAATTAGATGCAAATGCCATAACCTTTGCACCTTAAATGATGGTGTTTAGATATGCTGGGGTTGGTGGTAATCATGTGATTCCAGTTGAATAGACTCAAAATGTTACACCACCCTCGATGATGGCATTTAGAGCCAACTAAATATCATTGCTATCATTTTATAGCCTGGTTATGTAATCTCCATCTCCAAGTAGCTGAGCTTAACAGTGGTTTGGAATTCTGTTGACATGATTAATTTAATTTCTGATCTTTTTCTTTGTTATTAAGTAGTTGTCATTGAATCTTCAACACAATAGAAACTTTGTGTTTATTTCTTTTGATTTCTCTGTGACATTACAATGTATTGCAACTTGTGTTGACTTCTGGATTTTCAAACTTGTGAGTGGCATGAAGCCTGCTGCATTGGAGAGAGCCTGTTCTCACACAGGTGCATCCCCAACCCTTTTTCCACGGAAGATTGAAAGCTGTTGTGTTGAAAAAGTCAGAAGGCTCTTTGGGAGACTGTAATGGGGAGTTTTATTGAGGGGAACAGGGTGATGATCACTGTGTGTTTGGCATACTTTCTGGGTTTTGATTTTTGTTTGGCAATTTTCCATGGAACATTGTAAATATCTATGCTTCCATAGCTCATTCCTGCTCCCTCTCTTCTAATAAATTATGGAGCTGTTTGCTGTGTTCTTACAGCCTTTCACCTAACACTAAATGACTTCCTTCATGTAGAATACCAGTATATTCAGGAAGCCATTGAATAATTGGTGGTGATTTAATCTAGTTTTGTGGGAAGGTTGGGAAAGAACTGGCACTGGTGATGGTGGGTTTTTGTAGCTAGTTTAGGAAGGTTTTCCTGAGGGGTCCAGAATGAAGGTTGAAAGGACATTTATCTTTGAGTCTGGCATGGCTCCTGATTCAGGCCAACTTGAGTTCATGGCAGGAGCTTCTGCTCTGAATGTCTGTGCAGAGATTATCCCACCAAGATTCCAACTTCTTCATGGAGGCCCCATGGAAGCTGTCCTGATAAAATAATTTACATTGAGGTGAAAGTCTAATCCAGGAAGTGTTACTCTGGTGAGAATCCATAATAACTGTTGAAGTGTTTTGTGTCTTCAGTCATGATGGGCAAATGAGTTCCCATCTGCTGCTTATCTTGGGCCAGTATTGCTTTGGATTGAGTAACTACAGTGCAAAAAGAGTAGCAGACTATTGATAATATGGGTGGTTTAAAACACCAACAAGAAGATTATGGGTCTGGGTGAGATTTTAGGATTGTATTGAGAACCTAATTTTTAAGGAATTTTCCATGAACAAATTAATTAAGGTGACTGCTTTAAGGTGTTTTATTTTCTTTAACATTACTGCCCCCATATGGACTTAGTCAGAACACACAGTGGAGGTAGGGAAGGCATTTTGCATAATAAAACAATTTTCCTTTTCTTTTTTTTTGTCAACTCCAAGCTCTTAGAGTTTAACTTGCTTTTACTTGCTTGGTACTCAAACAGAACAGTTCATGGCAAGGTAGGTGCTGGTGCCCTTAAACAGACAATTTGAAAAGAAATGGGCTTTTAAAGTAATTATAACACATAATTTTGCAAATGCACCTGTAGTCAGCATGTTTTCTGGAAATCCATTGTACTGCCAGATAGAGATTCAACACTTACACTTTATTTGTAAGTGAATTCTTATGTAAGTGAGCTGCAAATTTTAAAAATCCATTTGAATATTGTAAAAATAATGGTCGATGTTTTACCTCCAACTTTTGAATAAAGTAATGTAGCTGGTACATGCAAGTGAATTAAAGGTGATTTTTGTTAAAACTCAGCATGGTAATCTGGAAGAAATACATGTTCTCATTTAGATTATGTAACTGTCATTTAATTTTATTGCTAGAGTTCTCTGGTTTCTGTGAACGAGTACTTAAAAAAAAAACCTCATATTTTTTTCCATAATTTTGTGTGGTTCACTGTAAAGTACTAAATTTTCACTCCTGAAGTGGTTGGATTGAAAGTTTATTTTTAACAAGCCCCACACAGTAAAATCCAAAAATAAGGAATTAATAAAGGTTTGCTATTGCCATCGCAGCATTTTTTTTAAATGGCCATTTCCAGGCAACTAGGGGAACAGTTAAAACTTTTTTTAATCAGCTAAAGTGTTACAGTGTTGAGTGTTCTTTATTTATTCCAAGTAGCTCATTCAGTAAATTCTTTGAATGTCCCGGAGGGCTCTGTGTGGAAAGGATGTTTACAAGTACAAAGTCAGTGTTATAGTTATACTATATGCTTGCTTAATGCCAGTTTGTTTTAAACAAACTGATGCAGGTTAGCATTTGCAATATTAACTTTGTTAAGCACAGTGACAACACTTTATAGTCTTTAAAATATAGCCACTAGTGGTTTGATTTCTTTTGTTTTGATGAAAAAAATGTTTTCTGATTTCTTCTGCATTTTGAGACCATTAAAATGGTACTCAATAATTTTTGCTGCTTACAGTATTATCTTCCCCACTTGACATCAAGAAAATCCTTTCATTCTCTTCAGCTGTATGTGTGTAATCTGATAAAACTCATTTTTCAAATGAAAAAACATGATCTTGCCTCTAAAGTGTGAATTTGTTTTGGATAGTGTTTGTTAATTGTCTGTAGGAGAAGAATTGGGGAAATGTAGGCATTTACATACTTTTATATCTACAGTAGACCTTTGTAAATCCTACTGAATTATCACTTCAGTAACTCAATTTTTCAGATCTATCGTTAGACTGAGGCTTTCATTTGCAGTATTGGAATTAAACCCAAAATAAAAAAAAACAAATGAAAAAAGAAACTGCAGGTGTCCCCTTATTGTAAGAATAGCAAGCCCTGCATGATTATCTGTTAGCAGCAGAAGTGTTTTTTCTGTTGCAATGTTTAGCAATTTGCCATTCAAGCAGGCAGGGCTGCAAAGCGGCGCAGAGATCAGCGAGTCGTGTGTGACAGCGTGCGCTGCTGCTCACTGCGAGGAGGGGGAAAAATGGAAACATTTTAAGCTATGGGAAATGAAACAGAAGCTCAGCAACATCTCATTCATGCCCTAATAACCTGTTGATAATTAGGATATAATATGGTTTAGCAGGAGCGATGGTATTTTAGGAAAGAAATCAGGTTAAAAGAATGTTTACTTCTGACCCCACTTTGCAGCCAGATAAGAATTAAAGTCATGCTCAGTAGTAGTGCATCTGCTGCTCTTCTGTGCCATTTTAGGGCAGATGGAAAAGCCAGTTGCACAGAAGATAGTAGTAAAATGACTACAGAGAAAAATTAGCTGACATAGAATGGAGTGGAAGAGCAGCTGTTGAAGTGGAGCGGAGTGACACACTCCTTGTCTTGTGCCTTATTTTCCTTAAGGGAAAAAGCAAGATCCACATGGTCTGAGTTAACTGATTGTTCTGCAACACTGTTCCAGTGAACTTCTGAAGTGAGAATAGAAACTATGTAGAATATTCTTGTTCTATTACATTAACATTTATTGAAATTTAAAAAAAACCCCACAAATAAGCAACAACAAAATTACCAACCAAAAAACCCCAACAAAATACTGTCCTAAAGTTTTGTTCCATTTCCCTTTGCTGCTTCTGAATTTACTTTCATTTATGTTTTAGCTAAATCTGTTCAACTGAAGAATGCATTAGAAAGGCATTTTCACATCTGACTTAAAGCATCAAAATGTATGCAAGACATTAAATCTGTTTTATTGATAATTTTTGTATAAATTTAAAATAGAAATAATGTTGACCTAGTAGAAACTTTATCGATGATGTTTATTTGCTATATGAGACCTATATTTAATGATTACCATAAAACATCTGTTACCAAAATTGAGTTACAAATCAGATTACTCTAAAGTATTTGTCACACTGTAAAAGCAAATGGTACCTTCAAAAAATAAATTGTATTACAGGTTCAGAAAACTCAGCATAGTTAAGTTACAAAACAAAAGAGTAAGTGTAGAACAACATGTCTGTAAGAGTATGGGGTATATTGATGGGTCAAAAGTCAAAGTATTATATGTTCTTGAAGGGCTACATTTGAAGGAAAAAAAGATGACAATGAGAATAAAGATAGTTGGTGTATTGGGAATAATATGGGCTTGCAAAAGAACATGAGCCATGGAAGCAAGCTATTGGATTACAGAATGGATGGAAGAAAGATTAAAACTCAGAGTAACTTTGATTGGAATTAAAAAAATATGAAACACAAGTGATTATATCAGTATATAAAGAACATAAATTAGTTATGCCTTAAGAACATATTTTTAAGCTTTGATTTGGGGAATCCAACCTGTAGATGTTGCCATACAGTTAAATATTTTGGGTGGGTTTTGAATACTTCATCTCCACTATGACCAGCTGTGTTGCCAGAGTTTCTCATGCTATAATTTTCCATCAATTCTCCCAAACTTTTCAAAGGACCAAAAGATAGTGCCAGGCTGCTCCATTTTGTTCATTTCAGTCTTATTACACTACCACATTCTTGTGGGGAATCTCTTAAAATTTTTAAAAGAAAAAAAAAAGACCCTGAAGTAAGCAAGAAACTTATGCCTCTTCTGTTGTCTCCTCCTCTAAAACTGCTGTATTTGCCACTGTCTTCTTTAGTGTCACCAAAGGAACAAAAAGTTGCAGTAAGACATGGTGTGTAGTGGTGCTTTTCCTGCCCAAATATAGATAAAATTTTTATTCACTCTGGCAAAGTAAATGTTATAGCAGAAATTTTGCAGCACAGTACAAATACATGGAGATTGGATGTGCTCCTTTGTAATTCCCCAGCAGAGGTGACAGAGTCCTCCTCCTTTATCTGGAGCTTCAGTAGGGCACCATAGGGGCCATTTTTCTGCCCATGTAGCACCACTAAATTGGACCTGAATCACCAGAGGGCACTGCTGGGTCTCTTTAGGGGCACATAGTGTCCATCTGTGCCTGCGAGAGAGTTGATGGTTATGGAGGAAGCTCTTTTTTTGCAGCCTAGTATCTGATGGCACCTTTTTTCCTTCTTGACCCAATAGAATGTCTGGAAAGAAAATTATAGAAGAGGCATTTACTGTGTTCTGCTGTGACTTTGTTTCTTTTTCTTCTCCCTTCCATTTCATCAGGGTAGCATATCTCATGCATTCCTTCTTCAGGCACATACAGTATAATTCATGGGCTGTCACTTAGGATCCACAGTATCCACATTAATCCTACATGATTAACCAGTAATCATGGGATTCTGTGTGTCAACTCAATGCTTCCATTGAACGATATAAAAACTGTGATGCCTGTAAATATACATTTGTAAAGGGAGGCTGTGGCTCCTCTCAGTATTTAAAATCTAATTTATCAAGTTGCACTGTATGCTTTCTTTGTAATGACAGAATAAAGAGGGAAGCATTCTTCAAAAAAACATAATCTTTTTGAGTCTTCAGCTCAAAGAACATTTACAAACATTTTGCAGTAATGGAAAATACTTTAAAGACATTCAGAACTGTAGGCTGTTTCTGAATGTGGCGGTAGTGACAGGAAAATAAACTTTGCTGTACATTACATTTGAACTTTATTATTTGACACTGCTATACTGAAGCTTTAGTGCCATGAAGTTTCTTCCCACAAACAGCTCTCTTCAGGTAGGGCTGCTTCAGGGTAATCTATCAGTTTTGTGTGTGTCAGCACGAGATGGCTGCTGGTACTGGAGGGAGAACCATCCTGCACAATCAGTCTGTGCCAGCATTTCCTGCTGGAGCTGGGGCTTGGGAGTTCACAGCCAGACCAGTCCAGGAGGGTGGGCTGGTTCTGCTGCAAGGGGCTGGGAGCTGTGTGTGTTGATTCTTCAGGTGGCATCCATGGGGGATTGTGATTGTCATCCCTTTTCTGAATGTGATCTCTTCTGACAAGAGTCTTTGCTAAGGGTCTTTGCAAATTCCTTTCAGAATGGGGATATATATATATATATATATATATGTATGTGTGTGTGTGTATATATGTATAATTTTGGAGAAGTGTTTTAAATAAAGTTGTCTCTTCAATTGTGAAATACAAAGAATCAAAAAGAAGTCTTTCTCAACATTTCTAGATATTGCAGCAATACTAGTATCTGTTACATTAAAAACCTGTCTGTAGAATATATTAGAGGAGTTAATGCTAAGTAGGTTTGTGATAATGGAAAGAAACTATTGTTCTTCTATAGGGTAATACAAGACTGAATTAATTTGTGAATTTTTATTAGTAGATGGTTATTTATTTGTAAATATGGTATGGATTATCCCCATAGTGTTATTATAATAATCACAATTTTTTATTGTACAAAAAGGGCTACACATGAAATACCTGTTGTTCAAAACATCAGCTTTAAAATTCTGTCTTTTCTCAGCGCCTGTAACCACTTCACTAGCCACTACAGCAGGAGAGTGTAAGTGCATGAGCACAACTACAAGAAGTCAGATTAGATGCACAGATGATCTATTCATTAATTTGCTTTATTCTGTTTAAGTGAAAAAGTAGTATCTAATTAGGAAGTGTACAATATATTCTTTGATGTTAAAAATGCTCATCTTTCATGTTTGAGAACTGTTTTTTATCTTGATTTTTAAGCACAACTAGTATTCATTACACTGATGTCTGACCAAAAACATGCATGTTTTAAAAAATAAGCAAACAGCTTATTTTTAAGTGGTGCTTTACCTTTCTACCATACTTTCAAGGAAGGAGACTTAGAACTTTATTACACTATCTGTTTTACTTGATTGTAGCTTATGAATATTTGACTTGGTTGTAGTTTATGACTGCACACCTAGGACAGATACAGAAAAGTCACAGTTTAAGTGAGGTTATAACATCTTGCCATCCACGTTTACTTTAAATTGTCATCTTTTGAAACTGGATAAATTTGGTTGTCATAACTCAGTTTCATTCACATTTAAATACTGCTTTTGTGTTTTCTTTCATTCTGTGCTTCTGTGATTGAATTAAAACTATTGTAGTATTTATCTTTTACAACTTTCAGAATTATTTCAGATATGGAACATCTTTTTCTTAGTGTCTGAGATTTTTAATAAAATGCAGGTTTAGCCTATTTTAATCATAAGCATCCACTGAAATCTGTTATTCTGCTCTTCTGTAGCTGATTGTATTGACAGATGAAAAGAACAAGACTATTCGAAAATACAAATCCTTTAGACTGTTAAATAATCTTTCTTGTAAGTTTGTAAACACAGTACAAATTGTTAAAAACATTATTCAACTTTTGATAAAGATCTTGTTCTGTGCAGGAAGATGTTCTATATTGTGTGGTTGTGTGAAAAGGATTAACGTAGAATTTGGGATAAAATAATCTGTGTTAGAATATGTGACGGTGGTAGGAACAGGTGCTTTTAATGAAATAACTGAGGACGCTGTCGGGTCTCCTGAGGCTTGACAGATGCAGACACTAATGTAAACGTGCTCTCGTCACCACCAAGCAGCACGATAAGATCCTTGCTTACTCAGTGTTCTTTGCTTATTTCATGGCAAAACAGGAGCATTCCAGCTGACTGTACAAGAATTGAGTGCAAATTCTGTTAAATAATGTGCTTCCAATATGTCCGTAACTGTAGCAGACTGCTGTTGTGAGTCTCCCTAAAGGCACACTGCAAACACAACTGGACTGGTATGAATAGAAATTATTTTCCATAAATTAAGGAGGCACTCAAGTTAGTTAGTGAAAACAACTTGGATATTCCTTGCTATCAAGGGCTTGTAATTATTTTTCGACAAATTCTCTGGTTTGTAAGAAAAAATGAAAATTCTTTTCTTTACATATATCTGTAAAATAAGAACATGAAATTAAAAACCTCCAAGGTTGTCATATTCACTGTTGATCTGCTTTTCTCTTGGACTGGAAAGAGCTAAGTAAACAGTTATTCTGAGCTATCTTGTCATGTTCTTCAGTCAGACACTGTTTAGCATGTAGCTTGTCATTCCGGAGATAGCTGAGCATGGACTAATATCCACTGAAAATTGGGGTGTTTTTAACAGCCTTTGGATTTGATATAAATTTACAAAACAGGAGAAAGCAGCCACACAGCCGCAGTATCAAAGCAGATAAACTTTATCCCACATGAAATTTGTGATGTGGTAAGAAGGAAGAAGCAACTGAAACACAGCAGGTATGGTATTGCTGGTTTTGTTACCAGGGTTTATCAACTGGTGTTCTCCTAAACCCATGACTTAATGAAGATTTAAAATAACTTAGTGCATGAACTAAGCGTTCTGTTTGAATGACAACTGCATACTTGAAATGCATATGCTTCAGTCACTTTTTAAACAGCCTTTAAAGGCTGTCACAATTCTCCCGCACTCAAAATCCCAACCCACATGCCAAGTATCCACTTAGTATCAGAAAATATAAAGCTGTAGACAGGCACAAGACTTTCTAAACATCTGTATTTTATTCCAGAATTCTGCTTTTCACATGCAGTGTTATAATTGCAATAAAGGACTATAAGGTTAATGAGCTGGGAAAGAAGCAGCTGGTCAGAATTATTTCCCTTAATAACTAGAAAAGATGAGGTAAAATCCTCCAGCTTTCTTTTCTGTTCCAGGTACAGAAACGCCATAGTATGGTCGCTGTTACATTCACCTCTTGGTTTTAGAACTGGCACCTCTCCAACCCCAGCACAGAGATACAGCTCTGACATATCTGGATTAGCAAATGATTTGTTTAGATAGTGCTATGGTTACATGGTAGGAACCCCATAGGGCCCCAACATGTGGTGTCAGGCAGAAAATTTAAAATTGCAGGGCGTATCTAAAGCGTGGCTATAAGTAAGTGTTCCTTTTAATGTTTCATTACTTAGAAATCTCTTCATTTATTTTCTTACTGTTTTTACCTGATTGAATTTCTTTTTTATTAGTTTTAATAGTCTGACTTGTGCACTAAAAATGCAGGAAAACTTGATCTAAATAGTTTTTACAGGTATCTTTTTTGCTGATCTGTAAAATATGACGCAAGAGCGCATACCACTCTTTTGGAGCACATCCCCAAAAGATCTGCCTAGAAAATTAGTATTCTGAAGACAACATGATATATTGTCAGCCATCTGCAGTAATATTTGCTTTGTAAATAAACTCAGTGTTCTTATAATGCTTGTGCAGATGTTTTATACAGTTTACTTAACACTTCTTTTGCTAAAAATCTTAAGTGAGGTTTGCAAAATCATAAAGCTGCAGTGTTCAGCTTACTGCCAAAATTATACAAAAGGTTGCATGTTTCTGTTTATTTGTAACATCTCTTGCAGAAGACACTGTAAAAATGTGAAAGCTGGTTTCTCTTAAAAATCAGTTTTTCAAGACAACATATTTAAAAATTCCCACTGTGCCCT
>WBNQ01033805.1:0-12412 GCA_013401375.1 Spizella passerina | reverse complement strand
TTATTTCAATTTTCAGATGCTTTCACTAGTGAGCCTCAAAACTGGAGCATTGTTAACTACTCATTAGTAGTTAGTCAATATTTGTGAAGCTCTAATTTGTAGTAATAAAATATAATGTTGGAAGTTCTTCCTTAGAGGAAGAACTGCTGTTCAATCTAATTATTACAGATTATTAGATTCATTTTTTTAATTGAGTAGCCTAATAAAGTACTGCGCCCCTCAGTTGCAGTTAGAAGATAATAGATTATCTTGTATTCTTTCTCCACTGCCCCTATGCAGAATTGCTGAGAAGAAGGAGAACTGTTCAAAGTGGTCACTGCACTTGTATCAGTTGCCTATTCTGAAAATACCATGTTTTGACAGATTTTTTAAAGCATTTTGCCCCCTGTTTTGGGAGATGATGGATGCGCCGTACAGATGACCTTAACACACGGCCGCACGCTAATACTCAGAACCGTGCTTTTGTCTGTCTGCAACAATGGCTGTCATTAAGAAAGCTGAGTTTGCCAATATGCCCCCCTGTCCCAGAGCTGGACCCTTCCTGATTGGGCACCAGGAAGCATCATGTGCCTTTGACTGAAATGACATGGAAGATGTATGGTCTGAGTGCTGTCCTCAGCACCACTGCTGTGATGCGAAGAAAACCACGCTGACCCAAACAGACCTGTGCTCAAACAATGTCACACCAAACCAAGACAACATATTGGGAAGAAAAATGCTTGTAAACTGTGTGTGCTGGAAGATGTATTGGCCAGGCGGCCATAGGGCAATCTTTGAACTATTGAAATCTTTAGAAATATTGTTTAGTTCTTGAAGAATACTTACAAACGTAATTAATCAAGCATAGATGGTTATTTTCACTCTTTACATACTGCTTCTTTTTGGGACAAGAATAGGGCTGTCACATTTGTTTTGCTGACCACTTCCCAGGTGCTTGCTGGCAAAACCAGAGTTTGAACATACATTTCCACAGCAATCCTTAAATAACAGACTTGAGACAGCTCCTGGCCTTCTCCTAGGCCTTAATATGCTTCAAAACCTCCTGAGTGTTCCCATTTTTCTGTTTGTGCACATCTTGGGCTACAACATTTCATTTTCTTTTAGGTTTGACATCATCAGAACAATATTTTAAACCTGACTGAAATCAATGAGTGATGGAGCAGCTAATGGCTTAATTTTAGTGTCAAATCAATGGTATATGTTCCTTTCAAGAGATGTCTAAATAAGAAGTTCTGTATAAAACCTGTTATTACTGCTTTTTGGGTTTTTTTTTTCTCTTAAAGCTTCTACTACAGTCTTGTGGAAGCTGTTGGGAAATGCTCTTACCACAAATTTCTCTTGAATTGCACATAAGCTGAGGACTTCAATCTCTGATCAAAACTCTGATTCTTTGGGTCCACCATCCCACTGATTTCTAAATTCTGCAATCTCTACTTTTAAATTATTGGTTTTATAATAAATTTTTATTGGTCTCTACATATACCATGTAGCTAAAGCCACTTAGAGTACTTAAAATAAATAACTTCTCTTTTTAAATTATTATAGGAAGTAGTCATTATATTATCTTCAGTAAGGCTTGAAAATAATTTGTACAGGCAGTAAACATCTTATGAAAATGTCAGACTCTGTAAAATTTGCCTTAAGCTAAAATATACAGCATGAACCATAAAATATTGCCTCTTATTACAATTAAAATCACTGAAACAGCATTTTAATAGTTTTATTCTAATTATTTAAATACATTTAATACAAATTATTACTTTATACATATTTAATGTAATATATATTTGTGTATTTTATTATATTGAAATATAATGTAGTAGCATATTATATCACACCCAACATGGAGTGATTCCTGGGGTTGTCTTGTGCCAGGAGGTGGACTTAAGTAATCCTTGTGAGTTCATTCCAACTCAGCACATTATATGATTCAATAGCTAGAATATTGTAATTTAATACAAATTACTATTCTTATATGCTTTATAACATAATAACCACACTAATATGCTCAGGTGGTCTGCTAAAATAAGCTATCATTCAAAAGAAAAGATATTTTAAATCTAATCTTGGACTTGACTTTAAGTGAAGTTAAAAGCATGTGTTTGAACTGCCTTCAGAGGCAATATTGTCCTGATTAAGAGATTACTTACTACAGAAATGAGAATCCTTAAGAACATTCTTCAATGTATTTGAAGGCAATACAGTGAGAAAATATGGAACTGCTGAATGTACTCAGGAACTTTTGTGCAGTTCTAAGTGATCATAGTCATTAATATAAATTGCAAGTTTGCTCTGACCTTTTTTTAAAGCACTGTTTGTAGCCTACTCCCCTAGTAATATAATGTATGTATGTTGAAGATAATAAACTGTCCATACAAAAGCATGTCCCTCCCAGCCAGGCTAGAGGAGGTGTGGGAAAATATTCAGCCGTTGCTTGTCAAGGTCTAGTGCACAGGAAACAGGAGCCTGCACTGCTAGGAATCCCCCCATTTTCAGAAATGAGTTGAAGCAAGTCATACAAACCCCCTGTTTTGATCAGGCTTGAAACACTGAAGTCACCCAAAATTAAAAGCAAGTAGAAAAAGAGACAGACTGGGTGAGGAGTTAAACTGTTGCCAGTAAATGGTCTAAATGAGGAGAAGGAAATTAAATTAAGAATATGTGCAATCTGTGATTCTGTCTGGATCTTCAGGGTTTCTGCATACAACCTGGTTTCTAGGTAAGGGTAGCTGTGTGGATATATGGGCTGATCCTAAATATTCTGCTGGATTAAAGCAGGCAGCATTTCTCTCTCTCAGCACTCAGAAATCCCCTCTAGGCATTTAGAAATTCATGTTCTTTCATCTACGAGTACTGGAAAGGCAGTTACTAATTTAGATTGGTGGTTGTTGCTCTGCTGTATAATGTTTGGGTTTTCTTCTCCACCTGTTTCAGTCTGTTTTAAAGGAGATGACAAATGGGTTGTGTCATCATGCCCAGGCCATTTCCAAGTCACCCCCAGCCAGGGGTCTTCCCCACCAGGCTGAGGACGAGGAAGGACCCAAATCTCCTTGCACCCTGTGGGCCAGCACTGGCACTGGATGAAAATGCTGCAGCATTTGGTGCAAAAGCAAAGCTTCAGGAGGCTGTGGCTTGGTGAGAGCAGAGGTGAGCTGCTCCCTGGGGTGTGGTGGGGCCTTGCCCAGGTTAATCAGCTCTGAGAGAGCATCTGCTGGGCCAGGGACAAACTGGTTCTGTGTTCACTCTCTCCTCCTTCCTTGAATGGACTCATGAAAGATTGCTCTTTCAATCTCATCTTCAACAGCACCAAACTGAGCCTGTTTGAGATTTCTTTATATCAGCTAATATTCTTTAACATATTTCAGAAACCAGTAACCTCATTCATCACATTTTAAATGTAAATTAAAGACCTATCTTTAGACTGCATTTTCCAAAGTTTGGAGCTCCTCTCTCTTTCCTCCAACATCAATTTAAATACTGATTACACTGAAAAATGAGAATTTCTATCATAAGGAAGCTTATATTGAGGTTAATGCAAAAGAAGAGGAGCTGAGCTGTAACCTTCAGCAGTTTAATTGTGAGATGTTACTCTGGCTGTTCAATGGCATAACATGTTCAGATCCCAGTGGCCTTATGAGTCAAATGAAATTTTGGTCACTGGCTCAGTACATCCACCTTCAGGTGAGGATGTAGGTGATTTTCTGGCCTCACTATGATAGGAATTGGTCTTCCTTTGTGTCAGGTGGTCTACAGGCACCATTCCATTGGCCTCTACCACTCACAAACCTCCTGCCCATACCAGCTGACAGGTTTTATGCATTTCTGTATTTCTGCAGTGAGAATAAGAAGTCTTTCTATTTCTTTGTGTGTGTGTGCCTGTATATCATAGCTGCTGAGCTAAATCCTCAGTTGTGTTTATTTTGCTTAGTTTTTTCCACATTTGCTAGTGTCCTCTCAGCCACAGGTGAGGAAGGAGGCAGGAGCAGCATCCAAACTTGACAACCTGAGCGTCATGCAGGCTGTGTGTCTGGGTGGCCAAGGGTGGTGGCACTGCTGGCAGCCCGAGAAGCCCCAGTTTCCATGGCACTGAAGACATTTTCCAGCCTTTTTCATAATCCACAAAAAAAAAAAAAAAGGCAGCTTGGGGCAAACACCTTCTTTTGCAGAAATTTGGCATGACCGTCTCCTTCGCTGCTTGCCTGTTCTTCCACCCATCTTCCCACAAAGAGGTTAATAAATGTTTACTTTTTTTCTTGTTTCCATATGGTTTGTTCACAGGCTTTTGCTTGTGTGTGTATGAATGCTCGCTTGCATTGACTGCTGTGAGGGAATTGTTCTACTAATGCTGGCCATCTTCAAATCAATGCCTGCACATAACAACAGAAAGTGCCTCAGATGTAGTGGTTTCCACAGGACTATTGTTAGGCCTTTGTTAGGCATTTTTGAACCTAATAAATAATGTCAAAAGTCTCTATCCTAGCCAAAAATGTTCCCTTTGAAACAGTTCTAATAGTATTTTTGTTCCGCAATGTCTCCCAGTGTTGTGAAGAATTTGTGCCTCACAATAGGAATCTGGTATATCGCGTGCCGCTTTGCTTTTTTTTTTTAATTTATTTTAAGATGTGAACTATTCTTTCCTGAGCAGGCATTCCTAATTCTTTACATAAATGTTGTTTTTTTGTAAATAACCATACAACTTGGAACTTCAGTGCTGTAAATGCTACTAAATTTGACGAACTACTGCAAGAACAAATCTTAATAATGATGGAATGAAGCGGAGAAAGCAAATCATTGAACTTAATTATAGGCTATTTCAGTGAACCTCCTTTGTGTTTTGTTGCATAACTCATAATTAAATTATATCTAAAGTAAGATTTTAACAATTGATTTATGCACTGAAAAGCAATGATAACAATGGTCAAAGATGATCACAGTAGTCCCCTCTGGCTGTAATATCTATTAATCTAGACCATAATGATTATTTATTCTGGAAAAAACTCTAATTGGGGACTGTCTGTGATTCATTATGCCTCATATAGCACATATTAGCAATACATTTCATCTTTCCTTAATATGAAGTATAACTTGTGGATAATATTCCCATTTCAGTGGTGCAGTAGTGTGTAGCAAATCAAGCTAAGAGAAACATATTTGCTAGGCATATTTTATTTCTGTGCATTTTACTTTGCTTATTTTAATTGGGCTCTGGGGAAAAATGTCAAAACCCACATTTCGCTGCATTCATTTTCTCTGTGGCACCAAAGTTGTTGGGGGCTATCTGTATTAAAATAGCTATTTATATTGTGGGATTTTATTTAGTTATCTAATTTTACCTTAGAGATAAAAGAGACACTTGTTTTTTCACTACGGTAGAAATAAATGCGAAATCTACCGTTGGAACTGCTTATTTGTGGTGTTATATGCATCTTAAACAAATTTTGCTTCTATAATTGTAGTAGAGAAAGAAACTCACTTGTGGCTTGATAAATCAAACTTTTAATACTCCCAGTGGCAGTTCAGTGGACTTAGATCTGTGTTCATTTTTTTACAGATGATGTTAGCAAAATAGCTCCCTTGGACTTCCAGAGGGCAGACTGTGGCCTGCTCAGGAGCATGTTTGGCAGAGTCCATTGGGAGGCAATCCTGAAGAGCAAAGGAGTCCAGGAAGGATGGACATTCTCCAACAAGGAGATCTTAAAGGTACCGGAGCAGTTTGTCCTCACATGCTGGAAGAAAAGCAGGTGAGGAGGAAGATTTAGTGGCAAAGGAGGGGAAAACTGGAGGGATTCAGCGCTTTCTTTGCCTCAGTCTTCAGTAGTAAGATGAGTTATTCTCTAGATCCCAAGCCCCTGAACTGAAATACAGGGACAGGGAGCAGAATGAAACCCCTGTAATCGCTCATTAGTCAGGCAAAGGAGGTGATTTTACTTCTCTGCTCACACTGGTGTGGTCCTGCCTTGGGCGTTGTGTGCAGTTTTGGGCACCACAGCACAAAAAAGGCTTTAAGCTCCTAGAGAGTGTCCAAAGGAGGGCCATGAGGATGGTGAAGGGGCTGGAGGGGACACGGTATGAGAAGTGGCTGAGGACGCTTGGTCTGTTCAGCAGAGAAAAGGAGACCGAGGGGAGGCCTCACCGCGGCCTACAGCTTCCTTGTGAGGGGAAGAGGAGGGGCAGGTACCAATTTCTCCACTCTTGTGACCAGTAACAGGACTCAAGGAAATGTTCTGAAGTTGTCTCAGAGGAGATTTAGGTTGGATATCAGGAAAAGGCTCTACACCCAGAGGGTGGTTAGGCACTGGAACAGGCTCCCCAGGGAAATGGTCACCGCACTGAGCCTGATGGAGTGACAGAAGCATTTGGACAACACTCTGAGGCACATGGTGCGACTCTTGGGGTGTTCTGAGGGCCAGGGGTTGGACTCAATGATTCTTGTGGGTCCCTTCCAATTAAGAACAGTCTGTGACTCTAGGAAGGGGAAATGGTCAGTGACCTTCTGAACCGCTTAAACACACTCAAGCCTATAGGGCCAGATGGAATCCACTCCAGGGTACCAAGAGAGCTTGCAGAAGAGACCACCAAGCCACTTTCCATCATTTGCCAGCAGTCCTGACTAACTGGGGAGGTCCCAAGTGACTGGAGGTTAGCTGATGTCAGGCCAAGCTATAAGAAAATCTGGAAGGAAGATCTGGGGAGCTACAGGCCTGTCAGCCTGAGCTTGGTGCCAGGAAATATCCTGGAGCAGATTATCTTAAAAGGGGCATCAAACAGCACGTATAGGACAACCAGCATAGATTTGTGAGAGGCAGGTCCTGCTTGACCAGCCTAATCTCCTTCTATGACAGGTCACCCACTTAGTAGATGGGGAAAGACTGTGGATGTTGTCTGCCTGGACTTTAGTCCACCTTGAAACTGTTTCCTATTGCATTACCCTGAAGAAACTGGGTGCTCAAGGCTTGGATGGATGCACTGTCCAATGTGTATAAAACTTTGGATGGCCAGGTCAAGAAAGAACTGGTGACCAGTTACATCCAGCTGATGGCTGGTGAGTAGAGGGGTTCCCAAAGGCTCAGGACTAGGGCTAGTCCTGTTGAATGTCTTTATCAATGGTCTGGATGAGGGGATCCAGTGTACCCTTAGTCAGTGTGAAAGTGACACTGGGAGCATTGATCTGCTGTTGGGTGGGAGCGTTGATCTGCTGGAGGGAAGACACAATCCAGTGTCTGCCTTTCCCAAATAGAGGCAGGAGCTGTGTCCTGCTGATGTCTCTGCTCTCATGAGCAAGGAGAGACTTAACCAAAATTCACCTGGAGGCATAGAGGATGGGTGAGTATTAGCTTGCTTTAATATAGTCAGCTTCAGAAACGTGCTGTAAAATGGGTTCCAGTAAGTGTTTGGGCAGGTAGCCCATGCTGGAGCTGTGTTTCATTGGTACTTCAGGTGTCTATCCTGACTTGAACATGTGGATCTCTGTGTACAATCATTAATCCCCAAGGTACCTGAAGTCTCTGCTGTTTTTTTTCTCAGTTGCACGGCTAACAGTTCTTGTTTTCTGAGTTCACATTTAGTTACTGTCAGTGTGAGCATTGCTATCCAGCAGAGCCCCGAGGAGGTGCTGCAGGGGCTGCAATGGAGTGGGGCTGGCTGGTCCTGAGCTGGCCAGGCAAGTGGCCAGAGCTCTCCTCTGGCAGCAGAACAGGAGCTGCATGAAACTCAGCCAGGAGCTTGGCTGGTGTTCTGCATCTGCTCTGCGTGCTTTTCATGCCCCTGCTGCTGGGGCTGGGCTGGCAGGACTTCCACATGTGCACCTGGCCCTGCTGCCTTTTGGACCTAGCTTTGGGGGAATTATTTGGAAAGACAAGAAGGAGACTGTGTGTGGTTCCTTGTTCTCTTAGGTAGACAGAAACAAAAAATCCTAAAAAATCCTGAAATATTAATGTATCTAGTCAAATTAATGGTGACACATGAAAGGAGAACAAATTTGTATTTGTTCTTCTAGTGACAGAATCGAATTGCATTGTGACAGTCAGATATACACTCCTGAGATATGATGAAACAGGCTTTTTTAGTGAGGAAAACCCCTCATATCCTATGAAAACACTGAAAAAAACTATCCAAAGGGGACTTTTTTTTTAAATTTCTCATCCTCAGAAGTGTATCTGAAGTGCACTAGTTGGCTAAATGATTCATTGCAGTTACATTATCAGGTGGACTTAGCACTTTTGCTCTTTAGTCATTATTAAAAGACTGACTTTTTGAATATATTTACTACCTGCAAAAAATTTACATTTGTTTCAGAAAACTTACACCTGTAGTTTTTGTGAAGTGTTCCTTCTGATCCACAGCTAATTATTATTAATGGACTATAATTGCTTTTCTAAAGTTACACATGATTTTCTCCTTCCCCTGATGTAAGGATTGGTCTTTCTATAAAGAAGGATAATGATCTGTGATTAAAGCTTGTTCTTGGTCACATGTTCATACATGAGTACAGGAGAATGGTCAGTATTGGAGATTACATCTGCCTTAACACTGTACAGGCACACATGATAAACACATGATTGTAGCCAAGTAGGAAAAAAAAGGACAAATTTGCTGCTTGTCAGCTGCCTTTCACAGAGACACACCAGCAGAAAAATTGACCCAGCATTTTTGTGTTATCTACAGAGTGCTATAAATCACAGGGAAATATAAATCCTAATTATATTCTAATTAGAAAAAAAACATAAACTCAAACTCACATTTGTCATGAAAAGCCTTTGTACTTGATACTGAATTTTCAGTTTATTCAATTTATGGTGCTATTAGTGATGTCTTTCCACATTCATCATCACAAATTTTTTGCATTTACACCACTCAGCCAAGCTAATATTATAGCTGATTTTTCTTTTGCCAGGTGTCATTGTTAGGATAAAGCATTTTGGAAAATTTCAGCAGGCATTATTTGTCAGTGTCCTCCAATAGAAATAGATATGAGCAGGATATTGGGTTGGGGTTTTTCAGTGAGAAAAATGTGTGATCATGATAATAAATAGAAAAGGGGAAAAAAGATTGTGTCTATATCTATAGTTGGAACTTTATACAGAACATTAGTTTAGTTTCAGTCTCAGATTGTGCAAGTAGCATTTTTCTATGTGCACTGTAGCTCTGTTAAGAGTTTAGCATTTCATTGTCTTGAGCTGTCACTGCCCTGAGCACACAGAGGTTTCACACATCCTGAGAAGATGACTGTGAGTGTGGCATCCCCATTTTCTCATCTCAAACATTGCTTTCCTTCTCTTTTGCCTCTGGTGCACCAACCTGCTCTGATCCCCAACATCCAAACCCATCAAGGGGACAATTATTCCCTTGTTCTCTGGCACATGGTCTTCTGTGACTCATGAGCCGTGCAGGGGGAGATGTCACCTGAGGGAAATGCAGGGAGTGGGGAGCATGGTGGAGGATAGTGGAAGAATATGAGAGGAAGAGCATGATGGAGGAGGAAAACCAGAATGATGACACAACATGTTACCCTACACTGCTGGTAGGGGGAGTTTTGTACTTTGGCCCCTGTCAGGCATTTCTCATGAAGCTGGTTTAGCCTTATTTGTCAAAATGTAATGGCATGAGCTACTGGTTTTGTGATGATCATTTCCATCACTTTTGAGTGGTCTGGTTCGAGACAGCTTTTGCAGCAAGCCTAAAAATCTTGAAAATAATTAATTTTTAAAGAGGAACTGATAACACTGCTGTGACCCCGTGACATTTTAGTCCTAATAAATTTAATATAGGTAATAATTTCCAGGAGCTATAGAAGGGTACTTAAAAAACAAATTTGAAATTCAGAGGAAAAGGGTGTGAAGTATCAAGAATAAGTCTATGGGGCTTTCAACTCAGCTTATGTTAATAAACAGGTTTGGTGCTGGTTGAACACTGAGACATCAATATTTTTGAGTATTTAATTGTTTCTCCTGGAAGCCAGTATATGGATGTGAAGTACAGAAAGAAAGCAGATATAAAAAGGGATTTCATAATTTCTCTAAGAACTGCTTGTTACAAGACAAGTTTCCAATGTTATTTGAGATTAAATTCCTTGTCAATAAAACAGCTCAAAGAGATTTTATACTGGAAAAATGACTTTGTAAACTCTTGAAAATGTTGATCTTGAATTAGCATTTAAGGAGTATCTAGCTTTACAAGTGAAAAAATATTATAGAACTTATAGGTGATTGAAGTTGTTTTTTCAATGGGAGGGATAATAATGGTAAATAGTGTCATGTCCATTATTTCACAGTCTTGAAGAAATGGTCCTGGAGTGCATCGGATATAACATCACCAGCCAAGTGAGGGAGGGGATTGTCCCACTCTGCTCTGCACTGGGGTGGCCTCACCTCGAGTGCTGGGGACAATTTTGAATGCCACAATATAATGGAGATCTAAAGTTCTTAGTGTCCAAAGTGGGGCCATGGAGATGGTGATGTGTCTAGAGGGGGAACGATGTGAAGAGTGCCTGAGGTCACTTGGTCTGTTCAGCCTGGAGGAGACTGAGGTGGGACCTCATTGCAGTCTGTTCCTCATGAGGGGAGCAGGAGGGGCAGACCATGGTCTCTTCTCTGTGGTGGCAGGGCCTAAGGGGACTCCAGGAATTTGTGTCAGGGGAGATTTAGCTATTAGGAAAAGGTTCTACACCCAGTGGGTGATTGGGGACTGAAACATGTTCTCCAGAGAAGTGGGCACAGCACCAAGTCTGACAGAGTTCAAGGAACACTTGGACAATACTTTCAGGCTGGGAATTCTGGTTCAGTATAGGGCTGCACTCAACGATTCTTGTGGGTCCCTTGGCACTCCCGGCATTCTGTGATTCTGTAGTCACTGACCTAGTTCAGAGGTGCAAATTTGTGAAAACAGAACTGACTTCTTGTCTGCTGTGGAATTGTTGGAAGTTTTGCTGCTACCTTCAACAGAACTGAACTTTGAGGCATTTTTCCTGTCTGAAGCTGCTCATAATGGAGTGGCCCTTTGCTGCAGATGCAGATGTAAATGAATATGCTGAGCTAAGGCTTTTTCAGACTTTGTGACTATATTCCAATGCAATGCTTCATTTAAGAATCAAAAACAAATCAAAATTTGATTAACAGAGAAATTAGGCTTCAAATAATAAAAATGAGAATTGGGTTTGAATAAATAAATGGCTTTAGATGAATCCTTTTTTCATGGAAGATTTACCTCAGGAATTAGATTTGTGTAAATTAAGTCTAGAAGCTTTTATGAAATGGCAACTTCTGTGTTTCATGTAAATATGAAGAGAACATGCACACTCAAAGAAGCTCAGTAGGCTATACAAGTATTTATTTAGATAATCTGCATGAAAGCATAAATATTTTCCACCTTTTTTTTTCCCTTAAAGCAGCTGTTATATACACATAAGTAAGTCAATTTCAGTACCTAAGATGTACCCATTGCATCTAGCTGTGCAACATACAGTGATTCCCAAAGGCATGTTGTGAGAATTGGAAGCAGACAAATGAAAAGTTGTGGAAAAATGACATCTAATATTGTCAGAGTTGCTGTTGGTTTTCCCTTGGTTAGTCAATTTGTATATCTCTTGCCTTTACTGGGCTTTGTATGTATGTTGCTAAGAACTGACTTATCTACTGAAATTCAGTTTTGCCATTTGTACTGATAAGGGTTTTTTATCTCCATTTCACTATGATATTACATCAGCATTTTGTGTGTGCTCCCCCATACTTCCCCAGCTTAAAGATGTGCTCTTTTAGATTTTTTTGTGTGTGTGACTTTAACAATGTTCTGTTCACATTTCCTTGGATAGACCCAACAATTGCTTGTTGACCCATTTTAACCCCTTTTGAGCATCATCTTCAAAGTGTAACTGTCCTTGACAATGAAAGAGACCTTCCTATTGTCTGGTCCTTCCAGGCAATCTTTAGCATTGAGTTAAATGGCTTTCAGATGGAGGAGTTGGCTGGAAGGAAGGAGACAAAGTGGCCTGTTGTTTCTGAGTGACTTTGCTAGAGTTTCCCTTTTTTCTTTTAGAATGGTGCATTTCTATAGAAGATGACAGACGTTTTGACAGGTGCAATATGCTTTGAACTGTTGTGTCAGATAATTCTTTTGTCTTGGTTTTTCCCAGCAGAGTGGTACATCTCCTTAGGATGCTGATATGCATATTGTTTGCTTTTCATTTAGTGTGGTGAAGCCTTCCATCCTCCTTTTCTCTCTCCCTCCCTAACTTTTTTAATGTCTCTTTGCATATATGTAGCTGACCCAGATGGGAAGGCAGAGTGACCATGAATTAAACCTCTCTCTCCAAACTTTTGATCATGATAACTGACACTTAAAACTCAGGAAATTATAATGGTAATCGAGAAAGAGCTGGCAAAGACACACAAAAGCACAACCTTAAATAAAATCATGC
>WBNQ01033802.1:0-10141 GCA_013401375.1 Spizella passerina | reverse complement strand
TTTTTTTTTACTGTTTGGATGAAAAGAAATATCTTCAGTAATCCTAACATATGCTCTTTATGCCCTGAGACAGAGACCATCTGATAAAACACACTTGAAAGGCCTCAGCATTTACAATGACATAGTTATACTCAGCAGCTTTCCTTAGAGTGCTGATAATGTTATACACAGAAAAGAGGATCTGTGCACAAAGCAGTGACTTGCCTGCTCTTACAGAGCCTCAGCTTTCCTTTTTGCTGTCCCAAACTGTCTGTTGAATAGCAATGAGGCTGATAATGAACACTGCAAAATGACAGCTTCTGGAAGTTCAGAGTTCCCTTCAAGAGCAGCAGCACTTCAAGACAGGATTTCTTTTCATCTGACAAAGAAATTTGTTTTCAAATATGTCTCGCTTAGGCATCTGGGGAATCCAGTGGACAACATGACAGACTGCTTCAATTTCTGAATTCTTACCCAGGAAGCTCCACAGGAAAGGGCTACTCCCTTTCTAGTGGTGAAAGAAAAGAGGCTGCACTGTTCTGCTGCCAATGTGCTCAAACACAGACATCAGGATTGAGGAGGAGGCCCTTCACATCTCATTTACAAACTGAGTCTCAACATGTTTCAGTACCGTATATTGCACATTCTCTTTCAGTATGGAGTGAATTAAAAGACAGCACTTACTGCAGAAAGGGTTAGATAATAGAAAGAGAATGATTGGTTTATCTTCTAAAGGATTAATACATGATAAAAGGATCATTCAGAATTCACCAGGGGATGGGAGCCTTGTGACACAGAATTCTCCACTCAAGGCAAGCAAGAGTGTAGTTTACAACATCTCTGGTATTTTCAAGCTAATGGGAAAGCAGAGAGGATGAGAATTTTTTTACGTTTGTGTCTACAGAATATAAATAGAGAAAAATCAATCTCTCTCTTCCTATTTATCTAGCTGCTTACAGAGTCCTCAGAAACAGTTTGAGAGCTACAAAATCATGAATGGATTTTATCCTTGAGGTCTTCAATCAGCACAGGTTGTATTCCCCTTTCACTGAGTCATAAACAGAATAGTTTTTCAAGTCAGGAATTAACCTCTATTTGAGAGTCCTTATCCAGCAAGACTTTTTCATCCTTGTCTAGTTCCCAGAATATTAATCTGTACTGGTGTAGGAAAGCAGCACAGATTTATCCTAATACATCATCCACCTACAGTCGCTTTTATAAAAGCAGTGGGTTGCTTTTAGGGCAGTATCATTTTATGCAGAAATGTTCTAAGTTTATTTAATGCTCTCTGAATTATGTTACAAACTAGGCAGGGCACAGAAAGAGGATGAAACATGCAAGTAGCAGTCTTAGAGCATTTTGAATACTGCTCAAAGGGCAGGTATTTGAGAGTATAAGAAGTACAGAAACAGACAAATAGCTAAGAAACATATTTCCTAGGCAGGTAACTCTGTCCAAGAGACAAAGATTCCATTAGGATGTGAAAGACAACAGCTTTTCATGCTTGAAATTGTGATTCTTGTTAGGAACTTTTGTTGTTTCTCAATTGTTTTCAATAGCTAAGTTTATTAATGTCCAGTCTGGTAATCTGAGATTGCTTCTCCTGCAATTTTCACATTGATTTTCCCTATCAAAATGAAATTATACTTTTAATGGCTTCTAACTCCTTGCACTATCTGGCAAAAATAATGACACATTAATTAAATCTTTATGTTAATGGCCTTAGAAGTAGTTCCCACCTCAATAAATCAGAACCTTCCAAATCTGCACAGTTTATTCCACTTGCAATCAATGTTAATTTCCTTTTGCTTCAGCAACTTCATTTACTTTTCTACTGAAAGTCCAATTATTTCTGATTACAATTTCAACATATTAAAATTAATGTGATATACTATCTGTATTGTAATTTGTTGTAATTTAAGTTTTCTTACACTATGGTGTTGGAATTTATTTTGAAGCTAATCTCATAGGATAAATACTAATGTTAATATACCAGATTTTACATTCTGATTTTCACATAATTCCTCTGCAATTTAGCCATGATCTTTATCTGGGCTGTTAGCACCATGATGTTTATGTTTGATCATATGACAAAAGAAAATTAGAAATGGAAAGCTGCGGCTCCTTCTGCAATTATAGAAGCATGTCTGTCAGAGCCTGTGGACTCTTGCAAAATTAACATAGTCACATGATCCCCATTAAATGAATTGCATCTCTGATTTGTCAGATTCCTTAGAAAACTGAGGCTGTTCAAATGTTCCATCACTTTTCTCTCTTTCTTATATTCCTGCTTTAATAACAGTTCCTCTAGTTGTCTTCCATGATGTCTTGTCCTTTGTTTTAATATCACTCTGAAGTAGTGAGTAAGGAATTCCTAGTATTTCCTCTTAAAACAGATTATATAACGAGGACAATTTTTTGAAGATTGTTTAACAAGTGAACCTATTAAAACTGCTGTGGAAAGGAACTTGTATGAAGATTTTTTTTAAGTTTATTAGAATTTTCCTCTGGCTTTGTATGCGTTTACCATGATTCTACATTAATTTTAATCTTTTATAGTAAATTATCTAACTGCAGATTCCCAGTCTTGCAACTGATTGCTTTATTTACGTCTTATTTCCTTCTTTGCAAATTTTCTTTGTTACCTTTGTGACTTCTTTCATGGGCAGAATCCATTTTTGGCCTTGTCTGTCAAAGCACTGCAATCTTCCTCCTCTAATTAGCAAATTAGACATTAGTATATGCATCAGGATAAGTAGCTGAAAAAATGATGAGTGATTTGAAGCACTCCTATAGTTAAATGATTAAGAGCTTTATACAATACCATAAATCATTGGAGTCTTCTTTGACTAAATCTGACAATTCCTTTAAATCATTTGAGGGACTATTTGAGGCATATTGACACTTCATTAGGCAGAGCTGAGTTCCTGGTTGTGCTGTGTAGCACTTCCTTAGATCAATCACTTGGGCTAATTCGCCTACATTGCGGTAATATGGCCATGAAAGTGGAAGGCAGAGATTGTTTTTGCTACTTTCTAAATGCAAAAATTGAAATTATTGTGTTTAGATTCTTCTTGCCCTAGCTCTGACGGTGTTGAAGGAAGGCCTGTTATACCTTCATTCTTTTCTCAACACTTTTAAGGAACAGACACAGTTCTCTAAGGAATCCTGGTTCTAATGAGATGAATATTTCTGCTCTGATTTCAGTAGCTCCAAAATTTCTGAAATTTGCATTCCTGGATAAAATCCACCAATCACTTAAGCAAAAGTTACTTTAAGCACAAGTTGATTTTTGCAAAATATATCAATTTACCATCCTGAAACAGATGTCGGAGATATTAAATGTCGTTGCCACAAAACACCTCAAAGAGCTGATCTACAACATAGGCTGGCTGAGGAATAAATGTTCACTGTTTCTCCAGTGGGAAGAGTCAGAAGAGGAAGAGCTAGAAGTCAAAAGAAGCTAGTGAAAACCACATTAAAATCCAAAGATCAGCAAGTAAATATTGGATTAGGGTGTTGCTGGGTTTTTTCCACTGTTTGAAATGTTCCAGAGCTGCAGAACCCTTTTTCCTCCCACAATGGATATTGGACACATGGCTACTCAAGTTTGTAGAGGTCCAAGGGATGAGGAACATGTTGGAAGAAAAAGACACTGAGATTTGTTTAATACGCAGAAGTAAATACTGCTCTGACTGTCTAGTTTGTTCATATTTTTTTCAGCTAAAAAATAACTTTGTTAGTAGCAGTACCATACTCAATCTAACAAGCAGCAGATTTAAAACCAAATGACAAAAAGAAAGCAATATTATAGATATATGGATGTTTACTTGGTGGTCTTAGAATGGGTCATAGGAATAACCAAGTAATTCAGACAAATTTTATATAAGTTGCACTTTCCAGTGAGGCACTTGAGGGCTAAGGCTTAGAATAATGGCTCTCTAAATGATAGTTTGCTGATCATAATCATCTTAAATCATGCCTCTCTCCTTCTCCCTTGCTTCAAGTCCAGGGTATAAGGGTATTTATCTTTATGAAAAATGCAGAACAAAGCTGGTACACAAAATCTGTAAGTTATACTTGTGCTCCTATGGACATTAAACCCAGCTTCCCTCTGCCCTAAAGGAAGAAAAAGCATCAGGCAGGTAGCTATTCTCCTCTTTTTATATACATATATATCGTCTCTCACATCTAAAATAAAGGAAATCTGTTATTAAATCATTAGAATTCAGAGATTTTGCTTATTTCTTATGTAAAAATACCAATTTAATGCATGAAAAATATTTTGCTTTTTTGTTCAGGTGTTGGGTTTTTCCTCACAGAGTTCAGTCTCACAATGGATATACGGCTATTGAGGACAAGTCATAGTCAATCATTCTTCCTGGAGCTTAAAGCATAATGCAAACTAGAACATGGAAAAAAACCTCAAAAACATAAAGCCCACAAAAAACAAACAAAAAAAACACCAACAAAATCAACCTGAATTGTGAGGTTCCAAGCTGCAGACAAAGACTGCTGTGCACAGCCTCAGGATATCCAGCAGCCTGGATTTCAGCAGTAGGTATTCAGTTTAAAAAAAAAAAGAAAAGAAAAATAAGGCAAACAAAATTATTGAAGCGAATTTGCTGGTTATTTGAGTAGAGGCTTAGCAAAGGCTGGCATTGTTAGCTTGATGGTTAAAATTATGCAGCTGAGGCAAATATTTCAAAATCTGGCTTTAGCAAAATCAACTGTTTCTGGCAAAACCTCCATTACAGTCATTGCAGTTAATAGCCATGTAAAAATGGGATTTAACAAAAGGAAATCCTACATAGTTATCTACAGAAGTTAGGTTAACAATTGTTACTTAGCACAAGCACTGATATTTTCTAAACAGAGAAATAAAACACTCACTTTCCTTTCTTCTAAGTACACTTATATAATGAATATTGAATAGCTAGTTTTAACTCTTGCCTGCGAGCAAAACACATAGTGCCAGAATATATTCCAAACCACATTAAAATTAGGAGTTTTAGAGATCTGCATTCAGCTCTGGGGCATCCAGTATAGGTCTGTGGACCTGTTGGAGCGAGTCCAGAGGAGAACCACAGAAAAAAATCAGGGTTTTGGAGCATCTCTCCCATGCACACAGGCTGGGGCTGCTCCAGAGCAATCTTCTAGTACCTAAAGGGGGGCCACTGCTGAAAGACAATTTCCAGCCCAGCCTTCCCTTCCCAAAACTTGCAGCAGACAGGTGGAAAACATAAAGACAGATCTGCTTCTCTCTTCCCCCTCTAAGATCGTTTACAGAGCAACAATGTGGACAAATCCCTGCACCCAATCTTCAGTAGACTGCAACAGCACCTTTTCCCGGTAAGGTGAGTTCTAGTATGGTCTGATGGAGAAGACAATTAAAAATTATTTCAATTCATCCATAATCTGGTCTGACTGGATGTCCAGGGCAGTCCAGTGACAATATAGGAGCAAACATTCTCAACCTGATTTTAACATACTCCTTGAGCTGTGTATCCTTCACTGGAATATTTAAATGCTATCCTATGGATACATCAATCTTGAGGGAAGTAACAACAGCAACATGTTTTCTTCTTTTTACAGAGCATTCTCAGCACCTCATAGGCAGCATTAAATCCATTAAAGATTAGCCATCCTGCAGATTAAGCCTGACACGATAAAAATCACATAAATAATAAATGCTGAAGTAGCATGCTATGCCAAAGCCTATTTCATCAAACACTACAATGAAAACTTCTTACTATTTTTGTTTTGATATTCCTGATATTGTAAGAGGACAAGAAGCTGCTTCTTCCACACTTTGAAGCCTCAGGGGTAAAGTACTACAAATAAAACACCTTTGTCACTTGTCAGTAACCTGCTCTTCAGGAAACCAAACCTACTGCCACACTGACCTGGAAAAGCTTTGCTGGATTTCATCATTAGTAAGTTTTCCTGTGAGTTTTAAGGGCATCTTTAATTAGGTTCTTCTACATTGATACAGACTATATTTTTACTCTTTTTTTTAATAACTGTTAATTTATTACATTACTCAAAATATTTTTATGCTTCTTTTAGTTTTTTCAGGATTATTGTATCTCCATTTCCACAGAGATTAAACGTGGGAAGTGATAAATGAGAATTTCCTTAATTTTTCAGCATCTTTCTCTTGGGGAGGGGAAGTCCTCACAGTGTCATATTAATTTTTCTTATTTTTAACAGTTAGTCCCTACTGTTTCGTTAAATGCATTACCTATATCTCTGCTGCTTATTTGTGCAAAAAATGCTTGATCTATATACTGTATGTTAAAAAAATTAAAAAATCAGACTTAGTTTATTCTATTTTTCTATCAGAGATACTCCCAAGTTAATTATTTATACTTCTCTCACATTTTTTTTTTCTTTACATATCTAGTTAGATGATCAAGTTTAAAACAGATTTGGTAATTTCATGTCCTCATTTTTTATTAATGAGCTTCCTTCCCTCTAATTTTTTTTTTCTTCCAAAGAGTGATAACTCATAAGGAGTTAAAAAAGGGATTTCAGCTAGAAATGATAGAGAAATGATTTGTGATAGAGGACACAGGGATTTGGAAGGCACAAGGCTGGGAGCAGTGGCTGATACCCCAGAGGGCTGTGCAGCCCTTCAGAAGGGCCATGACAGGCTGGAGTCACAGGCAGAGAAGAACTTTCTGAATCTCGAAGGAAAATGAAGGGTCCTGGTGGACAGCAAGCTGTCCATGAGCCAGCAGAGCCCTGGGGACAAAAAAGGACCAAAGGTGTCCTGGGATGCATCAGGAAGAGCATTGCCAACAGAACAGGGGAGATGGTCCTGCCCCTCTGCTCAGCCCTGGCGTGGTGTGGCCACATCTGGAGGGCTGTGTCCAGTTCTGGGTTTCTCAGTCAAACAGAGACATGCAGCTCCTGGAGCAGATCCAGTGGAGGGCATTAAAGTTGACTGAGGGGCTGGAGTACCTCTCGTGGGATAAAAGGCTGAGGAGCTGGGAAGCTCAGCCTGAGAAGAGACACCAGAGAGGGAATCTCATCAATGTCTGTCAGCGTCTGACTTGAGGTTGTCAAGAGGATGCAGCCAGGCTCTGCTTAGAGGTACCCAGCAATAAATAGGGCAAGAGGAGAAAGTCCAGAAATTTCACAATGAATATGAGGCAGAACTTCTTTCCTGTTCACTGACCAAGTGTTGGAGCAGGTTGCTCAGTCAGGGTGTGCAGCCTCTCTCACAGGAGATTTTCCAGAACCACCTGGACACAATCCTGTGCCCTGTGCTCTGGGATGGTCCTGCCTGAGAAGGGAGGTTGGGTCAGATGATCCACTAAAGTCCCTTCCAACCTGACCCACTCTGTGATCCTCTGACTTTAGTTCTGGCTTTACATTTTTAAATGTTCATTTACTGTTAGGTTACCTTAGGTCCCTCTTCCTCTCTTCTCTCCCACTTTCTTCTTGTCTTCTCTACTTATTATGTATTTTCTGCTTTGACCCCTATATCAATAATAAATACTAGCACTACTAACAATCATTAATTGGATTCTGCAAAAAGACTCTCTAATGTAGAAACTCTAAGTCAATTTCTTCTCCTCCCTTCCCTTCATCTCTCATCAATCTCTTCTGCACAAAGATTTTAAAACCCTTTTCTCTTGGTGTTCAAGAAAGGAAGCTTAATTGAAAACTATCCTCTTTACTTGAGTATGAATTATGGAACTATAAAATGGAATCAGGAGAGGGGGGCAGACATGGGGATCAATAAAACTGCACTGACTGCACCTCCCAATAACACTTCCTGAAAATCACTCAGTCCACAGGTACTTTTTTCATGTTTCAATGTAAGACTCAAACAACACTCAAAGCCTTATATAGTTCTCTCCAAGTCATTATAAGTCCAGTTGTGGCACATGCAATATAACAGAGGTGCAGCCCAGCTTTTTATGTATCAGTAAATATCTAGTGATGTTCAGGATGTTCTGTCCATATTAGCAATAATTTAAAGTTGCCACTTAATAGAGGTGGCAACTTTATAGAAACATTCCACTGTGACACTATTTACATTTATAAGCAGTTAGTGGGCAGGGATGTTTTAATTACTTTTCCTCAAACAGTTCCCCTGCCAGGTGACAGAAACAAATTGTAAGCTGTATGGTCACAGTTACATAACTAGCAAATATTTACTAGGACAAGGTAAGTAGATTTTTTTCCAGAAGTAAAGACTGTGAAGCCCAAGAGAAGACCAGCTTGGAACTTACTGCACCTTGGTCCAAGATACTGCCCAGTAAACCAGAGAAACATGAAGTGCAGAGATTAAAATAATAAGAGATTATAATAGGGAATATCCAGGATTAACAAATATATTACCTATTCCTTAGAAAGCCAGGTATTAAGATACTTTCTCCGTGACTGACAAAAATTAAGCAAGCACGTTAATTATAACATAAATTTACATATATTAAAGAATGTTCAAGAACATAATGAATATAATTGTGACAGGGTTATAGTATGCTTACTAAGATTTCACATTTCCTGAAAACCAGTACATTAAAGTATCCTGCTTGCATCTATGCTTCCACAGGAAAGCGAGTATTCTTCAGCAAAATTAATGTTTAGTTGTCCCTGCATTTGCTGCATCACAAGATGTTCCTCCTGTCTCCATCTTCTTTTCTTTTTTGAGGAAAGATATCCAGCGATATGCAGATTTGATGTTTTCTTTTTTAAATATAATATATATGTTTAAATCATTGTGGCACACTAAATATTCTGGATGCAGGACTGGTGAGGAACTCAACTGTTAGTTTTTACAAATCTTGCATGCTGATCTCAGCCTATAGAGGCTTAATGTACTTAAGACTCAAAGAAATCCAAATACTAATTTCAAACCAGAAATTTAACAGGATTTTCAAAGCCAATGATAAATTTCCTGTAGGATGTGTTTAAAGGAATGTCAATCCTATTGCAAGAAAGAGAGAAATATGTAAAGGTACAAAAAGAAAAAAAAATTGTCATAGTCCTCACATGCTAGAAACAGTCACCAAGTTCTAGAACTCACTGAGCTGTTTTTAAGGCTAAAGAAATAACATTTTTCTTCAAACATTCTAATTGTCTTTGGCAATTGATGATTCCACTATAAAATCTCAGCATGGTATATTATAAAGGACTCTCTGACAGATATAGTTAAGTTACACTTAACTATTGTTATATATATATATATATTATATANCAATATCTTCTATGCCATGCTGCTACCAACAATAAATTTCATTTTAATTATGTTGGAGATTCATTTATATGTAAATGCTCACCATCAGATGCATAAACCCAAAGAAAGAGATTCATTGAACATCTGCCTCAGAAATTTAACAGAGTCAGGTCTGTTTAATGAGTAGCATTGTCCAACTACCTGTTCTTACCATCAGATAGCATTTATTTTTATTTTTTTTCCCTAATAAAAGTAAAAACATAAGGGGGAACTATACCACCTTCTCCTTTTTACAATTATTACACACAATTTGTAAAGACAATAATAAAACATAAAAGATTCCCCAGCTGAAAAAAAAAAAGAGCTGAGGGCAAAACATGGTAAGTAAACTCCTGTATTATTGATTTGGAACTAGAAACACAACTCTGAGTGTTATATCAAGGGAGTGATTCATGCACTAAACACAAGCATCAGGTGCTGTTTTAAATGCCCAAGTGGATACAAGACAGTACAACACACAGCCTGATTTCCTGCTCTTCTGCAGCAGCAGGTGGAGGTGTGGGATATCCTTGGGCATCTAAACAGTCACTAAATATGCAATTTTAAGCACCATTATAATTTGTGAAGTGACTTGCCTGTAAAAAAGCTGCTGCATCATATTAGTGGTGGCAGGTTCAATTTCAATGACATGATCTCCATTCAGAGCTACATGGAAGAGACTCCTTTGGTCTTGATTTGCTTCTATTTTAGCTTTTTAACTTCAGGGCAGTATAGTTTCATTCCCATTTTCACACCCTGCATGCACCAATACAATATGGCTGTAGAAATACCATATTGAATTTAGGGAGATAGATCACCCAAACACAACAGCTTCAATTAGCATCACTAACAACACTGAAAATCTCAATATTTCTGTGAATGCCAAAATATATATCTCCTATAGTATCAAAAATATGAACTTGGTCATTT